>JBBJLR010119586.1:0-19623 GCA_037577145.1 Brachypetersius gabonensis | reverse complement strand
ACACACACACACACACACACACACACACACACACACACACACACACACACACACACACACACACACACAAACCAGAGAGATTTTCAAACTTGGGCCAAGGTCGTAAGGGACATGCATCATGCATGTAAACTAATCTATGGTAATATATTGGAATTTAGCCTGCACGTCCAAACATCCATCCAAATCTAAGTCTTAGCCTGTCCCTGCAGTTTCAGCTGAGATGGAGTGTTAAGAGACCCAGAAACACTAATTTAGTGATGTTTGTGGCCCATCATGCTGATCAACTGCAACCTACATTACCTTGTAAAAGTTTGTAATCAATATTTTCAATAAAAATAAAACCTATTTAGTCATAGTTGAATATATTATTATAATATGCTAGTCCTAGAAAATCTGGAAGCAGAAAGAAAAAGAATGAATGAATGAATGAATGAAAGGAAGAAAGAAGGAAAGAAAGACAGAAACAAATGCTGACCTGTCCAGAATGATGAACAAAACTGCAGCTAATTCTAAAATGACTAAAAAACTACAGAACATTAATTCATATCCAGAATGCCTCGTATTTCAAAACAGACGATAACTGACAAGTCGATAAATAAACTGTAAAACACCAAAATTAAAGTGTATTAGTTTCATTGAATAACAATTACCCCCAAATACTTGAATTTTTAATTAAAACAACAATAATACTTAAAATCTTTAAACTTTTGGACAGCACTGTAATTGCACCATGCTCTGAACCTTGTCGCCATGCTTTATTGCCAGCCCTGCCCCACGTCTGGCACTGTGATAAATGCTAATAGCTCAAAGATGCTCTCTGATAGAGCACCCCCTCCTCATGCTCCTGCTGTCCCTCGACCACCTGCCATTCACACTCTGCATGTGACCTATCCATGTCCTGAAACCCCCTCTCCAAACCCCCCTCCCAGTACAGACCTACCCCAAATGAAAGCGTGCCTTGAGTGAAGGGGAGAGCCTAAATCCCAGACTGATCTAAATCCGGATTTGTAGATTTCATTTTTTGCACCCCGCCCCTTGACCCCACATGGTTGTGTGTCTCCCATGAATACCACCGCAGCTCTGTCTCACACTTTTCTCCCTTCATGTCCTTCTGTTCAGGGACAGCACTGCTGCATCCCCCCTACTGTGCTTCTATGACAGACAGTTTGTGCTCTGTAAGAAATACATAACGCTGTCTGCCCATTAATGAACACGAATTACATTCAACCACTAAGATGATTCAGTGAGATTGAATCTGTCTGCCCCTCCCACTGTTTTCTTTGATTACAGACATCCTGGCATCAAGCGTCTACTGTAAGCCGATAAACCGAATGTTTATTTTGAGAAAGGGGTGGTTACTGGGTCAGGGGACAACAAAAGAGGGGACAGAGAGCAAAAAAGACCAGGATGTAGACCAGGGGTTGGGGATGATAATTGTGGTGAAGGAGAAAGAAAAGTGGGTGATACTATTTACAAGAAGAAAAGAATGCTGTGTATAGCAAAACACGGTACAGATGTGTAGAGTACATTGAAGAATACTAGAAGAGAGGACAGAAGAGTAGAGAAGAACAGAGTAGAGTAGATAAGAGTACTACAGAAAATCATGCACGAAATACTAAGGCAGCCCACATATTAAAGGGGTTTACAGTATACTAGGGTAAATTATAGTATCAATGGACGCAATCGAATATAACATACTATAGTGCATAACTGTACTATTAGATACAGTTAAGTAGACAACAGTATGCTAGAGTGAATTATAGTACTTTGTAGTGGCATAGAGTCCCATAAATTATTCTAGGGTGGATACAGTATAGTAATGTACAGTATACTAAAGCACATTAGAGCACAGATGAACAGAGTACACTATATGATAGAATTGGAGTATTATAGTACAGTATGTATACTAGAAAACTGCAGAGTAATACATGGAGAGAATAGTAAACAGTTGTCTGTATAGTATAGTAGTAGTAGATGCAGAGTAGATATCATAGTACAGTGCACTAAAGCACATTACAGTTCAGTAAAATAGACTGTATAGTACACTATAGCGTCTTATGGAGTAACAGAATACAGAAAAGAAGAGCAGCTATACTAGAGTACAGCAGTCAAGGAGAAAACAGTATGCTAGGGTGCCTCAGAAATGCAGAGTAAATACACTACATACATATTTGGCATTAGAGTACTACAGTACAATACGGTACAGTTATTAGAGTGAATTATGATGCTGCAAAGTCCAATCAAGTAATGCACAGTGTACTACAATATAGGGTATAATCAAGTACCACACTGGAGGCTACAGTAAAGTAACAGAGTAGAGTACAGAGATGAAGAACTCACATAGAAGACAGAGGGTGGCAGCAACAGTGACAGCCAGAAGCCAAAGTCTCTCTTGCCCCATGGCAAATAGTCTCACACAGTCACATATCCCCCACACCTGAAAAACAAAAAGAATCAACACACAACATGTGTCAGCTTTCTGACAATTTATAAGCAGCATGCACAAAAAGAAAATTCCTCTACTGTAAACACCCAGTTTTACGCAGATCAGGATTCGTGGATTCAGTCACACACAATTTTTTTCGAGAACCGAACTCATAGTTTTACTCAGAAATCCCCACAATAATGCGGAAACCGCAAATATCCTCCGCCTTTTTTTTTTGCTTTTTTGTGGCAATAAATATATTTCTTCACACAAGGGGACCCGTTCACTTCAGCACTTTTGTCCCGCAACCTTCCGAGTTGCAAACTCCACAGTTCAGTAGATCTCTAGGAGACCTTTCCAACGCGCCCTCATTTGTATTTTTACCCCGAGGTGATCAGGTTTTATTCTCCGAAAACTGTTCACTTCGCCGCCGTGTCCCAATACTTTTGCCCCACGACCTTCCGAGTTGCATATTTCGGTGGAGAATTTAAATTAAAAGAGGCAAATATGGGTTTATCTTTACATTTGCATTAAACTGGGTTTAAAATGACAAAGTGTTCTGGGAGAATATTTGGGGTTTACACTATAAATGTTTTGCATTATGTTACAGAAAATATTAATACTTCATTAAGTACAAAGAAATATGTAATCCTGAAGCAGATTCACTTTTCATTCAGTGTACAATAAGAATGTAGTTCATTTCTACAGAAAGGCAGGAATAGCTGGAAAATGAAATACTCTTCAAACAGGCCCAAATATACACAATTTCGCCAGTCAGACAGCTGCCAAAACGGGTTTGGCAGCCGGAATGAATGGCATACTAACTCTACACATTCTTTCCTTAAGACTTCATCGCGACATTACAGTGAACTGTTTGAGCTGTGGTTTGGAAAGTGGGGTGCGAATACACTAGTCCGCCACTAAACAGCCGCCCTAAAGCTTTGTCTGAGTGTGGATTTATTGTCATGTATGTGTTTTGACTATATTCTTACAATTAGAGGTGAAAAGCTCATTCGCAGCACAGTATGCAGTTTAAAAGATGCAGCAGCAGATCAAATCTAACAAATTAGGATGACGGAGCACAGCAGTCACCTGCGACTGACACAGCTAGATCTTTACATGCACCGGCCTCTGACGTGCTGAAACAGATTAGCTCTGAATAAGCTTATCTGGATGGCCACAGGGCTAATATCAAATGACTGATTAGTGACTCTGGTGAAGACCTCAGGACTTAGAATATGAAACAAATCCTTAAGGTTAATTTGAGCAAAACCTGGATTAAGTGTAGGCAAAACAACACAATATAATATTCTGGAATTTGAAGTTATCACATGTAATCAGAGTAATTCATTTTTATGATGACCGTAAACAACTTGAAACAGACAAAGTGCACCACCAGCAGTACATTAAAAGGCTACAAAAATGGCAAGACTGGCTGATATCCAATCAGACACTAGTCTACATGCAGTCCAAACAAGTATAAACACTGGCTCTTTACAGGTCTTCCATAATCGGCCTACACTAGAGATGCACAATGATAGACACATTGATCAAAAATGTTTAAGGTCAATTCCAATTTTTTTACAATCATATCAGCTGATGACAATATTTTTTAGCTTATTTTTATTATCTGACTTAAATGATCCCAATAAACACACCCACACATTTTCAGATGCAACATGAACAACATAATGAATGTTTGCTTTTATGCATTTTTAATTTGTAAATAATTTGTCCTTTTGTCATGATTCAGATAAAGAGGCAATCAGTTATATAGTGATGTGCTTTATCCACTTATTACTGGGGTACAGCACCAATTAAACACAATCAAAGCGCTATTCATTCATGTTATTCACTGTATTAAATTACATACATACAGAAACTTACAAATAAAATCAAAATAATCATTTGGCCAATTGCCAATTCTGTGTTTTGGGCAAAATCTGCCCATTTGCCAGACTCTGTCTGTGCACCCCCACATCAGTATGGTTAAAAAAGAATCAGACAGAAAAGTATTATATGTTTATATTTGACTGATATTGTGAACCATTATTTGATTACATGTTTATTCTTCTCTACAAGTGATTAGATAACATTCAGCTTCAGTGACGAAGCCTTTTATTGATTTCACTGCATTTCTAACCCTCTGCAGATACGTTTCTCTGTAGAGCTAATCCAGGTGGATTTAGTCCCAATTTTACTGTCCGTGTATCTGTGTTAGCATCTGATACATACATGAAAATTATTGGGCCTCCATACTACTGCATTCCTAACCTACATCTGTCTTTTTTTTGATCCATGCAGTTGGATCCCCTTGCTAACAGGGGTCTCTGAAGGCCCCTATGGCAAAAGAGCTAGAGCCAATGTAGTCTGAAGAGAACATATGAGAGAATATATAAGAGAGAGAGAGAGAGAGAGAGAGAGAGAGAGAGAGAGAGAGAGAGAGAGAGAGAGAGAGAGAGAGAGAGAGAGAAAGAGAGGCAGCTTTACAGGAATCAAGTCTCTGCTGCTCTTTTTTGTTCACTATAATGCTGTTGATGGGTTGTGTTCCAAGCTGAATAGAACTGAAAGTAGGGGGGTACATTTAATAACATGTTGGCAAACATCCACCCATTTCAAGTACCTGAGAGTAGCAGCCCATTATCATGCGCACACATAAACTCGCCATCATAAACACGCCCAGTTCAAAGGTGCTAATACCAGCTTATTACTTTAAGTTAATTACACCACCAGTAAAGCAGGCAGGTTATTTCAAGAACGCAAGCATAGCATATGTGGCGGATTAAATTGTGCATGCAAACATGATTCATTCTCACTTTCTAATGCATACACAAAGCCATCAATAAGAAGCTCTAACTCTTCTAACATTTTAGCAGGACTTCTATGTGACTACATGAGAGTTTTACTTCCCACAACATTATGAATTAGTTCCCATATAGTTCATTAATTCCTATACATATTGCAGCAGGCATTTAACCTTGTGAAGGGGAATTCAATTGTCTCCATCTCACAATTGTCTATGGCAGCTAACATAAAGCACATGATCCGTCAGCTCTAGGCTGTGGAAAATAAGATTCCTTGGCTGAGTAGTATCATTCAGAGCAACCACAGGTATGATACAGAGCACACAGTACTTCATATTCCACTGCCACAGTGTCAGAATCCGTATTTATGAGCTGAGAACAAAGAATATATAAATCTCTTTGCACCATAATCATTTTATACACATTCTCTGGGCCATGTATCGTGCCCTTATCACAACGACATGAATTGTATGAATGTATTATGGCTACATCTAAAGGTCATACATTCCAGGGAGAGAAAGAATTTCTATGAAATAAAAACATGTACAATCAGTTATGAGAAATGTTGAACACCTGGGATATACATATAATGTTATTATGAGGTAAAAAAAAATAGAAAATGTTATGAGAAAGAGAGAAAGAGAGAGAGAGAACCACAATTGCATACAAGACAAACTGCTCATATTTCCTCAGTCCTTCATGCCTGGAGTGAAATGTGATTTGAATTGCAGTCAGTGGAATTTTGAGTCCACTGACTGTTGTACATTTGGACTTTAAGGCAAGGCTTGACAGAAGCCTGCTATTGCACAGCGTTGGTCCATATTGCATGCAGCTGCATCATTCCAAAAACAAAATGAGACTTCCTCTGCAACAGTGTGTTTCAGAGCAAAACCAATTTCATTACGAAGATGAACAGCAGACACCTAAAGAGAGCCCATTCATTCGACATGCTGCACAAACCTGCAGTTAACTTGGACACTTATGTTCAAGGTTAAATTGTTCCACATAACATACAGTATAATTCTCTTTAACGTTTCCAAATATCTGACATTTCTTGTATTTCTGAAAATAGAGTCCCAGTTACTGTGCAAGTGGATATGCTGGACTGTATTACAATACTATGGCAGAATTATTACCATGTGGGGTTGTTGGCTGGTATAAGACTTTTTAATCCAAAGTGTTAATTACAAAACATACATCTGTAATATGTGATATGCCTAGATATTAGGTCTGAAAGAATCATGGACTTTTTAACAAGTAATTGCAATACATGATAAGTCGATCTCGCTTTTATGCTGTCTACGATAAACAGCTCAAATCTAATGATAGACACGTCTTCAAATGAAGTTCAAATCAACTAACGCTACTCACTGTTGCTCTCCAAACATGATATCAACATCAAATAAACAAACATTTCTAATTTCTTCTGAATGTGTAAGAAGACAATTTAGAAGGTAGATCTTCTGCTGCTCTTGTAAGTTTCTGCTTTCTTTTCACTTACAGGTATTCAATTAATCCAACAGAAGAAAAACAACTGTGGAAAACGCAAAAAACTGCAGTCATTCGTTTATGTGATGACTGTGATTGACCTAATGATGTAAAAACTAGATGAAGGAAGAGCTTATCATTTACTTTGCAACTTTGTTTAGGCTTCCACATCATTACAATGTCAGTTGCCTTGACATTGTTTTCATATTTCATGATCAACATTTTTCTACTGTTCTCAAAGTATCAATAAATCAGTCCCTACAGTCCTGATAAATAGCTTTTTAGTAATATATTAAATTATTTGTCGGACTTAGACATATTTTCAAAATCAGAATCAGAAAACTTTATTGGTCCCGGAGGAAACTGCATATTGTATTTTTGCTGTAACAAATGGCCTCTTATTGCGTTCTTTCACCTGTCTAACAGTGCAGAGAGAGCTGATCTAGAAGCAGCCTGTAGACACTCAGTGAAAGGAGCAGGATTGGGCTTTGTGTCACTCTGCATGTAGTCTGTGAACAGGCAAGCTGTACAACAAGGCCGCCTTGTGAGAGGCTTTCAGAGAGAGAGAGGGAGAGAGTGAGAGCAAAGTCTACATGCTCAGAGAGAGTCAAAGAGGAAGGGAACATTACAAACCCTTCACTCTACAGAGGTGTCCCCGTCTCAGAAAACAACACACTCACAGTGCTCACAGTTTGCTTAAAAAAGCAAACATTTATTCAGCACAAAACAATGGTTCGGGATACTGATAGAGCAAGTATTTGCTATTTGGGAAGTAAACATAGTCCAAATACTGTGCATGACAAAAGTGTTTTGTAAGTAATCCGTAGCACAGGTGTCCACTAGACCTGACGGGTCACTAATGAGATCTTGGGTGGCCTTCCCTGACACTTAAAGCATTTCACTGCAACAACAAAAATCAGTATTCTAAATTTCAATGCACATATAGCTGCATTTTATTACATTCACAGCATTTAAAGGACGTTTTTATCCAAAGCAACTTCCATTCCCTAACTACAGGGGACAGTCCTCCTGGAGCAACTTTGGTTTAAGGGTCTTGTTCAGTGACCCAGTGGTAGGATGCTGAAGGTAAGATTCGAACCTATGACCTTTTGGTCTATCCTACCCCCTAAGACCCACACCACCCAAAGCAAGAACAGCTCTAGTATCCAGGCATTTAAAACTTAATTCCAGACTTAACTGTACATTAGTTTGATGCTAAAAAGTACAAACTAATGTACATTTTAATTCCACAAGAATTGGACTGAACCAGCACAATAACATTCAGTGGCCTTGTGATCCAGGTTTGCTTCACAGTTGTACCATGTGATCTCAATAACTATGAATTCCTGAGAAGGCAAATGGCTAGGTCCTCACTCTGAGTTTTTTCTGCCTCCACAGTGGCAATACAACCAATTAGAAAACATTTAGGCATTAAGGAACCTGCTTGGGGGTTCAAACTAAAAGCTTACTAAAGTTTCACTAGCACCTGAAGGAAGAACGCTAACTGTTCGATGTAAAACAGATGGTTCAAGCAAGTTACGAGGTGCAGAAAGGTCCCTTGGTAGTGATCTGAAGGCACTGGCCATGCACGACAGCTGGCTTTGCTTAGCTATGAACATAACCCATCAAACAGCAATCTGTGTGATTTAAGTTTTTACTCAGAAACAAACATGTCACCGAAGACAGTTTTCGTGCCAGTTTATCCACTTGTTAAGACCAGTAGCATCTGTTGGAGGGCTGAGCTTGTTCCTCTGGCAGACTGTACCAACCCTTGGCGGATCTTTCTCCAGTTGGCACATTTCTAGTTTTAGGCTGATCCACTTCTGCTGCTCAGGGCCCTGACAGGATAATTCAATTAAACATTGATCACAGCACTGCCACATCCAGGAAGAGCATCAAAAATCCAGGCACTATTTTTGATCAAACTTCGGTCAGTAATCACTCTCATAGCTAAGACAGTGTTTTTTAAAGCTTGTCCCAGCTGCACCTTGTAATCCCAAGCTTATCTCAACTTTTATAGGTAGCCTTTCCAGTTTTGTTGTGCTCACTCTTGGGTAAACGGTTAAGGTTGTGTTCAGAAATACTCGGAGTAAATCTGTGTGCTGGGATGCATGCCATTTTGATCGCCTTATGAGCTACATGGTGGGTTTATCTCATTCCATGTGGAGTGGCATGAGGAGTGTCTAGAGCAGGGGTCACCAACCTTTTTGAAACTGAGAGCTACTTCACAGGTACTGAGGCATACAAAGGGCTACTCATATGGTCCTTGGTGACCCCTGGCCTAGAGGCTCCCTAAAAATGACTGGCTTGGGTGTCTTGCTTGGTGGACAAGGCTTGAAGCATGTTTGTTGCACATTACAGGGTGACAAAGTGGGTCTGCGGGCCAAGACTAATCCCTCTTGCATGTAGGGACCTGAAAAAGGCAGACTGAATTCAGGCCAGCTGGATTTCCATGGATCAAAGATCCACTTGGCAAAGAGGATGGCACATACAGACATAACCAAAGGCAGTGTTCATCTGCGTATGAGCTTTTTTGTATATCGTTTAACAGGAATTACTTCAATAAGACTCTTCAGACTGATGACACAAGCCTTGAACGCAGGGCCTCGGACTGTTTGAGGCATGAAGGGCTTGATGACCAAATGAATAAATACCAGTGGCTCACATGTGAATGCAACTCAAGTATCCCTGCGGGTAAGGATAAATAATAGATCACTTTGAAGCCTACCTGCTCTGTCCTGAAGTGTGTTGTGAGTGTTGCTGGTGACAGCCTGATAAGCAGCTGTATTACTCTGTCACTAATCCTGGATGATCCTTCCAGAGACCAGGCTGCAAGAGCAGGCCAAGGAAGGGGACAGAGGACAAGGGCAAGGACAGTAGGCCAACGTCACACTGTTGATCTTGCTTGGTCATTTAAACTAGCTGTATATCTGATGCTGAGTTCAGAAATGTGGAACATAAGAAAAATTCAGATGATCAGATGTTGCTGTGTAAGCCTGTATACTGCAATTCAATTTCTTTATAACAAGATGTCCTGTCTAACTGATGGTACGCTTTTCAGAAGGATTTTATAAATGGTGACATCACTACTAAATATAACCCCGGTAGCTGTTGCTGTTGTGATTTTCATATGACTGATAAAACCAATGACAGCTATCATAGGTTAAACACCTCTTGTAACCAAAGGAGACAATCCTGTTAAGATGTCCTTTCAGATCATCACATCCCATTGAAAGCTAAGGCGGGACAGACTCTGACCAGTGCCCTCAGATGCCAGGGTAGCGCCTTAAAGCTTGTTTAGCCCTATAATGCCCAGGATAAGCTGGTACTCCTCACCTGCCTCAAACAAGACAAGTACTGTTAAAAAAACAGATGGCCACAAAATATAAATTGCATGACTTGTCAATTTTCTGTTTGGCATCATCACGTATGTGCAGAACAGCAGTTCAGCAATAGTTTATATAAAGAATACAACATTCCAGATATGTGACAGATATGCCCTGCTATTACATCATCGAGGATTTGCCTTAAATGATCTTAAATCTAAATGTTAAATATAAAAAATATCTCACACTCTAAATGTGAAACTTTACAGTTTCCTGTACAAAAAACGTTATTAGCTGAAAACCACAGACAAAATTACCTCAGACAAAAGTAATGGGACACCAGCAGGGTTCGCAAAATCGCTAGCCCGACGTCTCGGGGCTATCGTGTCTTCCAGTCGGGCTACCAAAAATCTATCTCAGCCCTTCCCTCGGGCGATCATAGGAAGGAAAATGTATGTCAATGCTTTTGGATTCTTTCGCAAATGTAGCTGCGTAATTAATTTATTTTCGGGCATCGATGAGCCACTGTCAATATGTGAAATACTGTAATCGTGTTTGAATTCGCTTGTTTTTACTTTCACTTTGCGATCGCGCAAACTGTGTATTAGAGGGTGACACGGGAGTTCATTTTTAAACCTCTCCCATCCCAATCCCATAAAAAACTGGGGAAAATCCCGTCCTGTCCCAATCCCAGAAGAATGACTCCCATTCCCTCTCACTCCCGTGTTGTTTTTTTGGCTGGAATCTGTCAGTTACAGTAAAAATAAATACAGAGCTTAGCTGAATAAATAAAGCTTAGCTGAATAAAAATACAAAATGTAATTTATTATTTTATTGAACTGAAAGTCATCTTCACAATGCAGTGTGTTTCATGTTGAATTCAATGCAAATCATCCAGCTATCCATAAACACACACACACAGTCTGAGTAGTACTTAATCAGTTGTCGACAAGTCTTGCAGCGTATTGCGTTTTCACACCATCTTTCTCAATGCGTAAAAATTTAGACCAGAAATATCCGTGAGCACAAGTGACGTATTTTCAGCGTAGCTTTCATGTCTATCTCCATTTTGATTATGATTTTCGCGTTTAAAAAGTGCGCGAAAAAGCCGCTTCTTCTCTTACATTATTGGTGGTTGGGACTATCGCCACCTACTGTTACGGGTGTGTAGAGCACGGCATTCACTTCACCGGCTACACACAGCAAACAGGAGGAGAGCATAAAGACACAGGACAACTAGTATTGAGTTCAAAATTAGTTTATTTATTTAAAAGGTATATTGCTGTGTAAAGTTATCATAGTGTTATTACGATTCCCCACCCCGCCCACTCCCGCTTAAGTTTTTTCCAGTCCCGTCCCAATCACCTTATTAACAGTGATTTTGTTTCTGTTCAGTTTGAACCAAATATTTGAGTTGATGATTGTAATTTTATACAGTTGTTGTAATTTGTGTTTTATCATTTTTTTGATTGATGTTTTGTTTCCTTTACAATAATAAAAATAATCTATTTTATATTTGGGCTACTCAAATTTATTTTGGGCTACCAAAAACTGAAGAGTGCATGCCCAAGGGGCTACCAGGGATTTTGAAATTTTGCGAGCCCTGACCAGTGCGAGGCGAACAGTTTTCGGGGATTATTATGGAAAACAAGGGGTCATAGGAAAGAGTGCGAGATATAAATAAATAATTCCATAAAAAGAACATTGCTTATGAGTTATCACTCACGAGTCACAACACCCAAGTCCGAGTCAAGTCTCAAGTCATTGAGGGCAAGTCTAAATCAAGTCACAAGTCTTTACTTGTGCGACTTAAGTGCGACTCGAGTCCGAGTCTCAGACTCGAGTCCCCATCTCTGGTAAACAGACAATGAGATCTTTTATTATGAACTGATCACCTTCTTGCAGACAAAATAATATGATTACACAAGCAAAAACCCAAACACACCTCAGCTGCCTTACACGTGTCTCTCTCGTGTACATCTAAAGGAGGCACCTCTGAGGAGATTCAATCATTATTCAACCACTTGAATAACGATTGGGAAAAGTCATAGGGAAATTACTGAACAAACAATTTTTTTAAAATCTAAATTAAAAACGATGGGGAACAAACTGCACTAGAACACAGATTGGCCATCTAATAGTGTAATGTTAATCATTTTGGAAGTCATGTGTAATTACTTATTTGTTGCAATAACAATTATACTGTAATATCATAAAAAAATTGAACTTAAAAAGGAAAACAATGTAATTGCTATAGAATGATAAAAATGTGGGATTAAATTAATTGCGTTAACAGTAGTGTTATTAAATTGTAGTAACTCAATTTCTGTGGGTTAACTATGAGCACAGACTAACACCTTCTTTACTGCAGGCATGGATATCAGCTATGATGGAGTAATACCCCATAACTGGTCTCGTGCCTCCTGCACGCAGGAAGTCTCACGGGACACACTCATGAGTCTGCTCAGCCTTCCTGAGACGAGGCCTTAAAGGGCACACAATGCTTCCATTAGTAGTCTGTAGTAAGGGAAACCCATTGTAATCCCTGTTTCATACAGTCAAACAACTACAAGCACTTTTGTTTAAAGTTCATGAAAGAAAAACCTTCACTGCCAGTAAGGATGCATTAATATTCTGAAAACTGAGCCAACAGCGTGGTGGTATGATGTCACAACGTAGCGTTTAATGAGTGTGAGAGTGCAACAAAAACACAGAGAATGAGAATAACAGAGAAAGAGAAAGCAAAATGTCCTGTTTTCCTTTCAGTGCACCCGCTGAGACCTTTGATCGGAACAGAGGCACATATGATTTATGAAAACAGGTGGTGCCAACATCAGTAAACTATGTTTGCACATAAACAGAGAGAAAAGGCCAGGTTATGGAATAAGTCAGCATGGTACCCAGATGAATGGAGATTGGAGCTGAAGCAACACAGACTTTGGACACAACGGTGGCCCGAGTACTGAGTAAGCAACTTCACATTTACAAAGCCACCCATGACCACCCTGTGGAGCCCCCGGTAGGACCAACAGCTAAACGGGAATGACCATATAATTCCATGTAATGTCTGAGGCGGAAAATTGCAAAAGCCTAAGCTGTCATTAAACTGTCTGACTGTGGTGATGAATGTCCTGACGAGAGATGTTACAATGAAACAAATCATTTTATGTATTTAGCATAGTGCACTTCATAGAGTGTATTTTTTTATTGGATTTATTCAGATTTTATAAATTATATTGTTCTTGTCTCTGTGTGTCTGTGCAGTCATAACACAAGCAATTTTCTCCAGGATCAATAAAGTCTTCTGTTTCGGAAATCTTTAAATGAATTAAAGGGTCTATCCGTTATTGTGAGTCTGCAAGGATAAGCGCACAATAATCTACGTCAAATGACAGGGAATGGGATGCCATATTTTCACCCCACCCCAACGTCCATTTATTTGTCCCCAGTCCTATTTGGGGGTGGGGACGGTTTGCATGTGCCTCACTTGCTACTGCAAACCAGCTCCAGTAGATTAACAGTGAGACCCTAATAACGTACCCCCACTCATCCACTTGTAAAGAGAAACACACTACAGACGTCTCCGGCTGTTCGTTTGTGAAGAGAATAAAGGTTTTCTAGAGTACATGACGTGGATGTCTGCCCTAAAAACTGCTGCCTGGTTATAAAAGAGAGCATGTGAACTGTCCCTCAGTGAAGGAGATTCTGGCCATTGTTTCCACGCAGCCCACGCTGTGCCTCATGTGCAGCTCATAACACCTGCACTGTAAAAACAAAGCTAGTTATTTAAAAAAAAAAATGCATTTAATTGTATTAAATTCCCTGTGTATGAGTACACAAAGCACACTAATTGGAATACATTTCATGTGCAGACAACTGGACAGATATGAATAATGTATGTATTCTATAACAGATGGTGCTTAAAAGAGGAACACCACAAATGTTTCAAAATTTCATCAAAGGGAAAGTCCATCAAGTATAAACAAATATTTTCAGAGAGGGTTTGTGTGAAATGTGTCATTTTTGAGAGACTTACAACGTTATGTCTTTTCAAAGTGCTGGTGCTCCTGAAAGTCAGTGCCTTCTTAGATAAATGGTTACAAATACAAACATCTGTTAATCAAATAATGTACATTTGTTGTGAATGAAGCTTTGGGCTAAAAAGTATTTTTAAAAACACATTCTTGGTGTTATAGGGCAAACTAGTCGCCAACATATTAAAATACTCAAAATGTCCATATCTGTGTTGTAAATAGTGTGATCCTTGGTTCCTATAGAAATGAGTCAATGGGCTTCTCTACAATTAACCACTTCACATCAAACCACTCTGAACGACCAGATTTACATCTCAAGGACTGAATTATGCAGAAATGTTAAAAAGTCAGAGGAATTCTCTTGTAAGCTACCTTTAGAGGAAACCCTTATCATTATCTTGATCTTCTACTTCTTTAGGGGGGTGGTCTCCAGTAGACCACCTGCAGATGCTTAAACTGTTACAGACTATTTATCAGTGTTGGGATGATGGCTAGGTTTAGGATTAAGACTTTTGGGCTGACGTTTAATTTTAAAGTTCAGTAGCAGTTAAGAGAAATTTAGCTAAGGTGGCCATCTCCAGTGCACCAACAACTGTTGTCATTTTACCTTATTTGGGCACTTGTATGTCACGGTCCACACACAGATGTCACTCCATGGGTGAGTTTTTCCTCTTCTAGTCCCCAAATGAAGCAGTCTCAGTCAGAATGAAACTTAAACACACATGCAGGTGATGTAAACACAAGGCTGGTCTAGCAGTGACCCGGCTCTCCCCTCACTCCAGTTGGGGGTGGTCGAAGCGGCAGGTGCTCGGGGAGTCTGGAGCCATTTAATTGTGCTCTGAAGTTTTCGTCCGCGGTTTTCCTCCAAAAAAACAGGTTTAGAGCCGAACCGAGCTCCGTGTTCCTTCTGGTCTCCAGGCAGCCGTCAGATCCTGCCTTCTAGAATCTCCGCGAGCTGTCGAGCGCACGAGCCTTGTTTGAAGTTGGCGCGTGGAACAGGAGAAGCGCTACTTTGTTTCTTTTTGCCGGTTTGTTTTTGTTTTTGTTGTTTTCAGGAAGGTGGAACAATAAGAACGTAGCCCCAGATTCACTTAGTTGTGAAAACTTGCCCGTCTATACTCCCTTCGACAAGAAGCCATGTGTACCATGACGGACAAGCGTCTACTTTGTGCTATTCCTCTCTCTCTCTCTCCTCCCACCCGCACTCACACCCCAGACTCCCCACCTCCCTCCCCCTTTCTCCTTCTGTCCAGATTGAAAAATCACATCGCCGTTACAAGGTTACATTACATGGACAAAAGTATTGGGACGCCTGACCAGTACACCAACAAATACTTTAATACGGAGCTGGTCCACCCATTGCAGCTGTAACAGCTTCCGCTCTTCTTAGAAGGCTTTCCACGAAATGTTTCTGTGGGAATTTATGCCCATTCATTCTGTAGAGCATTTATGGGGTCGAGCAGTGTTGTCTGTCTCACAATCTCCGTTCCAGTTCAGGTGTTGGATGGGGTTGATCTTAGGGCTCTGTGCGGGTCAGTCCAGTTCTTCTACACCGAACTCATCCAGCCATGTCTTTATGGAGCTTGCTTTGTGAACTGGGGCACAGTCATGCTGGAATAGAAAAGGTTCTTCCCCAAACTCTGTCCACAAAGTTGGAAGCATGGCGTTTTGCAAAATGTCTTGGTCTGCCGAACTATTTCTTCTCTGGAAGTAAGGGGCCACCTGAATTAAAAAGTTAAAAGGTGTCCCAATACTTTTGTTCATTTAGTCTAGCTTCTCAATTTAAATTCCGCCTTTCACCTTATAGCCACACGAGCTCAGGTTTCTGTGCACGTGCCAGGCTCTGACAGCCTCACCATTTAACGTGGAAATGGGAAATTCCAATAAAAAGGTGGCAAATAAGAAGCCTTGCTTTCGTTTGACCTGCTGACCTACTGGGGCCACACAAAGAGCTCAAGGTTCAGCCATTCATTCACAAATAAGAATTTCCCCTGCTGCCAATAATCTAAAAATACCCAAAAGTTTAACACATTATTTTTTGTCCTAGTAAACACATTTACGAGGGAGTCAAGAGTTATGCACCAGGTTTTATTCATTTTATTATCATTAAAATAATGTGTTCTTTGCCTGTGTTCACAGATCAGAAGTGCAGTGTTTACCCATGAGGTGTTTTTATGAGGAGCAGGACAGCTGTGTTCACCAAATGTCTTAGCTCAAGCTGTTCATGAATAGTAATGATTATAATAATATCAAAGATCACCATTTTCCCGCTGAGGCGCAAATGCGAACAAAAGACCGATTTTAATTAAAAAAAACTTCACTTTTCCGCCGCACGAGGGCGTAAGTTGACAAGCATAACATCTCCCCACTGTATTGTGCTTCCTAATTTCATTTTGACACCCGTGAGACACACCTTTTCAGAGTTTAGGTTAGGTCTTCTCGTCCAACATCAGTGTCTGACCTCATAAATGCTCTACAGAATTAATGGGCACAAATTACCACAAAAACTCCAACATCAGTCCTCTAAGAAAAGTGGAAGTTGTTATAGTGGCAAAAAGGTGACCAACTCCGTATTAAAGTCCATGGGTTTGAATGTAATGTCATTAAAATCCCCGTTAATGTAATGGTCAGGCGTTCCAATACTTTTGTCCATGCAGTGTTCTGAATATTATTTATTGCCTATATTCTGGATACATTCGTTTTCCTATGAGACGAGATGATTGATTACACATTCAAAGCATGTCTTTTTAAATTCTTTATTTAATTACATTTTGGAACTGAAACGACTAGGGGGGTGAATTCTGTAGATTTTGTAGCATTAAAAGAGACTTTAGCAAAAAAGACATAATTCAGTTGAGCAGGAAGCATCTGGACTATGATGCTAAATAAATAATATACAAAAGAATCGCTTCATACTCAATGAACAATCACCAAAAGTAAAAATGATGCATTTTTACATAAATAAGTCAAAACTTCCTCTACATGGATTAAACTATAATTGGATTTTAGTGCATGGTTTCAATGTTCTGTATATAATAAGAATTTCTGCATTAAATGTGCAGAAGTGGTCTCTGTAGAGAAAGTGTGATTATTTTCAATTTAAAAATTAGCAAAATGTGTCACTTGACCAAATGCAACCCAATTCTTGCATCAAACACGGAACACAATACTGAAAACCGTGGAAACCAAGCCCTTACAGTGTCCAGTCAAGATGTTGAGACTTAGTAGATTAAGCTCTTAAGCACTCTCCAAAGTGGCATCGGTGACAAGCCTCTCTCCTGCAAACTGCCTCCACTACAGCATGTAAGATATGTTAAATCAATGCTTAATGTAAAACAGACACTGCAAATGTTTCCAGTAGGCTGCCGCCCCCCACAGCCCTCAATTTAATCAGACCCAAAGATGGTTTATGGACTGCAGCATGGCAATGTAGCATAACAAATGCTACAAGCACTTTCCCATTACTGAAAAATGGAATGTAAATGCAAATAATGGATTTTTTATGCTCAAACTACCAGCCTTTGTGGCAGCTCTGTTCACCGCCATAAAATCCTCTGTGCTAACACATGACATCTTTTCCCCATGGGGTACGCTTCAAAATGAGAGCCTGTCAAAACCGCAGTTTTGTGTGTCAGCAAATAAAGGAAGACTCTTCTTCAGTGATCTATCAGAGACATCAGTGAGCTGTCACAATGTTCCACGTAACTCAGTCATCAAAGTCTGGGATGTCGTCGTAGGAGTATCCACGGTAACCCTTAGAGGCGTAGTAAGCGATGCGCAAGTGGTAGAATCCTGGGAGGAAGACCAAGATTCCTATGATGAGGACAGGAACGGTGCGGTCATGGTGCTGAGAGAGAGAGAAAGAGAGAGAGACAAGTGAAGAAACTGTCATCTATAAAGAACATTCATGAAGAACACCTGACATTCTTTTTTGGATTCCAATGGGGATATACAGCTCTGCGAAAAATAAGAGACCACTGCAATTTATTTTTAAATCAGCATCTCTATGAGTGTCAACCATCCCACGCCAGCGTCTGTTAAATTCCTACACATGCACCTCATTCTGCTGATTAGTGATCACCTGAATCACATCTTATTTAATGAGGAACCATATAAAAACACTGTTGTGATCGACACTCTCCTCTCACAGTGAGACCAGTCTGATGGTAAAACACTACTATACTGTGCATGTGACAAATACAAATCTTAAATCTTGAAAATAGTCCCCAAAGTACCAGTATTTTACCATCAGCATTTTATATATAAACTCAGAACACATGGGTTCACACTGGTGGATTTGGTTGAAAAAAAAAAAATTGACTGTATTGGGTTGCCCCTTGTTCCAATCACATTACTGTTAAGCAATCAAGATTTTTTTGTATTTTTTATTTTAAATTGCACTAATTCTGTAAACAAGATGTTCAATAATAATTATATGTATTTATGTACCTGTTTAACATTATCTGCTTTAAGATTTAATCTGCACTTTTGAAATGTGATTAATACTGGGTTTAAATTGTTTTAAGAATTTATTCTTGATGTTCTACAGCTTTCTAATATACTGAAGAATCCTCTGCAGCTTTGTTCAACCTTCTGGACACATCTAACCTGTCTTTATTTTTATTTATTTTTCTTTCTTTCTTTTTATTTCCAATGTTGAAGTAATTGATTATAGCATGTAAAGTTGAACAGAGTAATACGGTTTAGATCCCATTTAGATAAAAATTTTAAATGATGTTAATGTCTTAATTTCCAGTTTCTCCAAATTGATGGAGAGAACATTTAAATGCGCAGTTTTTGATGTCAGGTTCAGGAGGGTAAGCCGAGGAAGATGTGGCTTGTACACCATCTGCACTGAGTCAGGTAATAGAGGAGTATAGACTGAAGATTTCTTTAAGACAATCCATGACTAGGATTAATGCTGGCGTCAGATGCTCCTCACAGCAGGAACGTAATTACACTCCATTGGGAATTCTCTGAACACAGCTTGAACTGTTTACTTTCAACAGGGCTTAGCCTTTTGTCATGCAGGCTTATTAAAAGCACTGCAATTCACTAAGCTACAGAGTTTTTTTAATGAAATGGAGCTTTTTTTCCCAATTCAGATTAGTGTTATTATCAAAAGTGGATGTCTGAACTTTGTCTTACGGCTAGTCACTAACAGTCCGGAAGCTGAGACAAAATGTTCTGTATCCAGTCATACAGCACATGAGAATTTAAGAACATCATAAATTACTGTAAGACATTGTGTATATACTATACACACACACACACACACACACACACACACACACACACACACACACACACACCAGTGTTAACAAGTCAATTCGTGATACTTAGTTCACAATTCAATATTCTATGAATGAGTATTGAATGAAGAAAAATTATGACTGTATTCAGTTCTGTATTTATATGAATGTGCTGAACTGGGCCATTGGTTGTCATTGGTTAAATAATATAAATGCAGGTATTTACATTTACATTTATGGCATTTATCAGACGCTTTTATCCAAAGCGACTTCCATTCTCTAACTACAGGGGAC
>JBBJLR010119548.1:0-19629 GCA_037577145.1 Brachypetersius gabonensis | reverse complement strand
ACAAAGCAATCTGCGCGTCTTCACCTGAGTGAATGACGCAGCACGCATTTTACGCTCTCAGCACGTGCCCCTCGCCTCCCCACGTTCCGGCTGGGTCCTAATGCCCCCCGAATCAAACACGCTGATAAAGCGAGCGCAGAAAGTTCTCAAGACGGACAAATTGTCTAGCCAAAGTGTCTACTGGCTACATTACATAATACACAACATTTTGTATTTTCTTCAGTTTAAGTTGTTTAATTATATTATTTGATTAAATATCAAGTTGTCCAAGAATATTACAAAACATACAGGCTTTTATTGGATGTCCTAATTTTTGTCCTTCAGTTCAGGTTTATACACCATTATAGTGCTGCTGCTTAGCAGTTTTTAAGTAGACAGCTAAAAAATTTCATTTTATAATAATTATTTTGACAAGTTTTGACACCAGGTTAGCCCGGATCAGAAACTGAGCAAAGTGAAATTGCATTCAGTCATTGTGCAAAACATGTATGACAGATGCAGCATCAAACGCAAAAACTCTTATGTCTGATGCATAAACTAACAGTACCATGTTTGGTCATTTCTGTGCTGAGAACGATCCTCTAGCAAATAAGTCCAGTCAAGCATGTTTTATTGTCATTTTGAACATATACACAAAGTACACAGAGAAATTAAGGTTCCTCCAGGACCATGGTGCAACACAAGAGGAGAACATGACAAAAGCGCTGACATGACAAAAGAGTCCCTGCCTCACGCAAACTGGCCCCAGGATGGGCGCTAGATACCCTTAGTAAGGATTAAGCGGTTACAGAAAATGTATAAATGACTGAATAAAATGTACCCACGTGTCAGCAGTGTCATTTTGACGTAAAGCATTTGATCTGTGTTACATTACTCTTTTAAAGGTGAGAAAGGGAGTAATATGTTTAGCATGTGAGGGGAAATGAATAAGCACAACTGAGGTAATAATGTACAGGGTAACCCAACTATTTACCAGTTTCATGAACAAAACAACACCCAACAGATAAACAAGATGACAAAGAGTGGAGCAAAGGCAGTGCCAAAGGAAATAAAAGAATAAAACTATGAAGTAAACTGCCTAGTCCAAACATAGCTATGCCAAATATACTTTGGGTGGCTCTAGCCTCTATACCAGAGTGTCCAGACAGTGTGGTTCTATGTAAGGAGTATCTACAGACATGTATTCCACACGCTATAAAACTAAGAGACGCAAACCAAAACACATACCATCCAGCAGTGTGTATGTCTCTGAGGCAGACATGCACTGACATGCGCACGCGCACACACACACACACACACACACAGTAAACATCTTGTACTGTAATTCTCTGATTAGTCAGCAGCTTGATACAATGTCCAACCCAATACTTTGCATGGGCCAATCACAGTGAATGGGTGCGTGTTGTGGTTTGTGACAGGGGCATAAATCAACCCTATACTTCAGCTTTGAAATCATACCATCCAGCGCTTTACTACCTTCTACTGGTTCAAGATGATTCACTGTTACTTTCTGATTTTATCTATTCTCACATCCGTTTTCACTGACTTGGCTCAAGGTAAGTATGCCAAGATGGACTTAATTCTCCTTAATTCTACTTAATGTCTAAATTAACTTAATATTTCAGATACCAGACTTTTTTTCATAGATATGACATACTATACTTCAGTAGCATGTTAATGTTTTTTTTTTATTATTATATTTCAGTGTAACCTAAAGGGGAATTCAAACATTTCTTCACATTTGCATTGCAAAAAAAAATAAATTATTGCTGTGACAGTTTCTTGTAGGAAAACATGCTTACTCTGATTTCTTTTGCGATGGTGGTGACACGGACCAGGGGTATCCATGCACTGCAAATATAGCAAGCAAGTGTATTTACATGCACAGAGGTAATTCAGTGTACTTTACAGAGATCAAATTAGCAAACAGAGTATAAATAGTAATCAAAAAAGAATAAAAGTGAGTTCCACATATTTTAAATGAGGTACACCTATTTGGAAAAAATGCAATATAAAAGACAAACCACAGATTGTAGAGTTAATACACTCAAACCGGTGTTTGATTGTGTGACTGCTGGACGTTTATTTTCCTACATTAGAGTTGAAGTGGACAGTCCCAGACTTCTTTGTAACATTAGCCTTCAACAAAAAAAAAGCCATAGAATACAGAATTAATCCATTCAACCAATTCTCTGATAGTAAGCTGCTGGTAGTTCATAGTCAACTTGAATGTCTTATGCAAGTATTAAAAGATGTAGACAGAGCAGATAAAGGTGCAATTTCTCTAGAAGATATCTTGCCTCATAACTCCCTTTATGTACCTCTCTACCAGAAATAGGATTTAAGAAATGTTTTAGGTGAAGATCTTTTTAAAACGAATAAAAACAATAACTCTGTCGTCGAGCTATTTATAAATATATTTGTGAACATTTTCATGTAACTTGAGGGAACTTTTAGAATCATTAAGCTCTCCAGACGCCTGGTCCCTGTTATCACCACTGATGGTCAGATGTGTTTACTTGATTGTCAGAGTGAACATTTCCCGTATTAGGGACTAGTCTGTCAGGCTAGTCCCTAATACCAATCAGTCTAGGTATTTTGAGGGACCTGAACTATTCAGTTAGTTCACATTCCTAAGATTATTACACACACAGTGGGTAAAACTGTCAACAGTGAAACCAGTTTGAGGCAAATGCTTCCACTATGTTAACTAGAGATGTTGAAATGAATCACACAATCAGTGCGTAGCGATGCAGTCGTGGATGATTCTGCATCGATTCAGTGGAAGAACACAATCTATTATATCAGATTGACATTGCTTGATCTTCCAGCGGTGGATTTAAAAAGTGGTCTCGGGAGTAACTGTGGCTGCCTGATCTTAGTACAAAGAATAAGATATCGGCCCTTTATCAACTTTTTAGAAGCATACGTGCGATTTAAGAACTTCCAACACAGAATTTGTAAACTTGTGAGCCGAGTCATTTATCACCAGTCGCTTCCGGACTCTCACCATCCATCAACTTCCTGAACAGAAACCATTCTAACCACTAAGTATGGCATTTGTTTTGTTTAGTATGCCAAGTTCATCCAGCCATCGGCATCTGACAAACAGAATGCTTGTAGGCTGCATGATGTTTGTCACCATAGACTTTAGTGGGTCCTGCTCTTGTTTGTCTCATGTAAAATTTCCCAAAAAATACTTTTTAATTGACTACAAATATAGAGTTCATACTGAATATTCCTCATTTGTAACAGCAGCTGCAAACGGCCATGACATAGTAGGAAAGCAGTGGTTGAAACTGAGTCTGCTGACCTTTTTCCAAACCAGTTATCTGCCTACAAGTGCCCAAATGGTAGCAAGAACTTCTTTGTTGTGACCTTTCTTCCTTACAGCAGAACCTCAGGTGGTCTATGTGGTTCAGCTGAACAGTCCAACTCACGCTGAGGAGTACCAATGTATAGCAGAAGCTAACCCTGAAAACTCAGAATACAGCTGGTACAGGTAAACACATATACACTTTCAAACCTTAACAAATGAATATATTAGCATGAAACTGTGGCGCAAATTTAAGGCCCTTCTTCCCTATTCACCCTTGATCAGTTTTTGACCACACAACCACCCTCAGGCACAGGCATGTTAGTGTGTGTGTTGCTGGTGTATACATGTAAGAGAGCGATGTTGCTAAATTTTAAACACATCCAAATATAACTAAAAGCCGTGCTATGGTTAGAAACTGACCACTAGAGTAAAGGTCTTTAAAACCAAACACTGAATCGAGTTTAAGTCTCTGGATAATGTAATCACTGGTAGTTTTACCCCTTAAACGGTCAGGGCCCCCTGAGGTTCGAGGACTTAATTGCGAACACCTAATTGCTGTTTGTAAAGAAATTACAGAATCATAACTGTTTAGGAAGCCAATATCACAAGCTCACAAGACCAGACAGGACAAAAGAGAGTGCAAGCAAAAAACACAAGAGCAACAATACAACTGGGACAACATTCAGTACAATCGACTATAGCTATGGTCTGGATGAATACAGTATTTGATGGGTGCTGTATTATAGCAGCAGAGAGTTGTGTGCAAAACTGCAGGACAGAGGTCGACCGCTATAATTATGATTCTGCAAATATAACAGCTGCAGTACAGAGAATACTCTGTGTAATAAATAGAATGATATTTACAGAGGTAACTGAAGTTTGAGTTGTTCAGGGGAAGGTGTCTAAGTGGTGTGTGTGTGTGTGTGTGGGGGTGGGGGGTGGGTAAGGTTTATGTTTCGGTTCTGGTTGGGGAGTCTGATGGCCTGAGGGAACAAACTGTTCCCCATTTTGGTAGCGGAGGCCCATTTGCTACGGAGCCTTTTCCAGATAGGAGGAGGGAGAAGAGAGTGTGTGATCGTCCACAATGCCAGTGTGGGGTCGTCCAATGGGTCGTCAATGAGAGTGGGGTCGTCCACAATGCCAGTGACTATGTGGATGCAGTGTGTGGAGTAAATGTCTGTGACAGAGAGGAGAGAGACTCCAGTGATCTTCTCAGCTGTCCTTACAATCCTCTGTAGTGTCTTACAATACAAAACGATACAATTCCCATTCCATTCTGTGATGCAGCTATAGAGAATGCTCTATATGGTGCCTCTGTAGAACACAGTGATGAAGGAAGTAGAGACCAAGTCCATGTAGATTGATGTTTTGGAGTTTGCTAATAGCTCCATACAGGTTGTTGGGTTAGTTCTGGGTGGGATGTACACAGTGACTATGAGAAAAGTGCTGAATTCCCTTGTTAAATAAAATATCATTAATAGTCCCATACTCCAGCAGCAGTGAGCAGTAGTTGTAGATCAGAACAGCGTTTAAACACCGTACAGTGTTGATTAAAAACATGCAGCCCTCATACTCTCGTCTTAGCTCCAGACCATGGTCACTATGGTACACTATATGGTATGGTGCATGTTTTTGACTTCACGCTAAAGTCAAACGTATTTCAGTTTGTTGTCCAGGTAGGAAACATTGGCGAGGAAGATGGACAGGATGGCTGGCCTGCTAGAGTTAGCTTTTAGCCTAGCGTGGACCCCCGCTCGCTTGCTGCTTCCTCGCACACCGCTTGCAATGGCAAATGCAAAAAGTGTTGGACCCAGAGAGATTGCTGTGACATAGCCTGCCACCAAACCAAAATCACAAAAGGTGATTACATGAAATAGTCAGACATGTTAGCTTTTACAGAATTTTGACAGAAGCTTTTAATGTATGTTTTATGGTCATGGTGGAAAAGTATATACAAGGTATTGAAAGGCCAAAAAGTAACATTTAACTAGTGAAAGTGAAAAAAGGTAACATCCCACACAAAGAGACTTCTGTATAGACAGCCTGCTAAAGAGAGTCTGCCCTTATATGGGCCTATGCCCCTGTTACGTCTAGATGGCATGACGGGTTAATAAAGTGAAATGTTTTTAGTGGTGGACTTCCAAAAGACCAAACGTGAACCAAAGAGAGGTATATTTACAAAACCTTTATCTAAATTGTTCAATAGTGCACAAATATGTACTGCACAAATATTTACTCTACAAGTTGGACTCTACAGATACTAAAAGTATAGACAAAAAGACAACACCAAAGGAAAGAACAGAACAAAAACCTCCCTCTAACTAAATACAAAACATACAAGGGCGGTGTCTGCTTTATTGTCAATACTTACAGTCACACAGAACACAGAGGAGTCAACCAAAACTAACCAAAACAAAAGAGTGAAGGAAATAAAGCTAACTCTGGAACACACAAGAAGTTAACTCAAGACACCACAAATAAACTGGAAAGTATATCTAACACAAGTGTCTAATCTAACACCCAAACTCCTCTCCAAAAATACTCCCAAAACTACTCCTCCAAACTACTCCCAAAACTCTTTCATTCTTGTGACTGCCTCAGGTCCTTTTGAAGTGGTAGAGCGGGACTTCAACCTGCGCAGATACAATCCGACTCTGATCATCCAATCAGCAAGAGACTGTAGGCGGGACGTCGCTAGCAGAGCCAATAGTAGTTCTTAGTTGTTTTGCTTTATTTGAGCCACATCGGTCTAGAGTCAGGTTAACACGCTTCTGCAGTGAGAGCCTATGCTAGGAGATGGTTATTGCTTTTATTCCTGTTATTTCTGAGTGAAATAATCACCCTTACAACTCCTACAAGTGCACCATCCTTTCCTGCTTCACAACACCCCTGTGACATTTTAATGCAAAATTGAGCTTTTTGTTGAGTTTAACATTTAAAATAAGCCCCTTTGCACAGGCCAAAAACATTGTTTTGTCCTCCAGTATGTTAAATATACAGTAATTCAAAAGTGCAAAAATGTGATCTCTCTGGGAAAAGAGTGTTTGTGTAGTCAGAGAAGAAGGGGAACAGGGTATAAACACTCACAAAGTGGTTTGGAAGTACCAGTTGTTTCAATTCCAAGGGAATTTCTCTGAACTTCACGTCATTTGACAAAGGACGTCAGACGTTGACATGACTGTACTGTGTGTAATGTTAAGATGCAATGCTTTGATTGCATAAAGCTGCAGGTTTCGTTTTATGTCATAAGTGTGTCACAGGCCCATGCAGGTAGCTGACATATGCTGTGGTTTCAGAGCCTTTATGCAAACTTCTTTCTCTTTCTACAAAACTACAAAACTACAAAATAGACATTAGAAGCTCTAAACACATACATGCCTTCTGACAAATCTCTTGCCTTTCTCTAGACAGGGCTGGAATCCTCTTCCTCAGGGGGTGAGGGCAGAGGGTGACCGGCTTCACTTCCTGACATCAGATTCTGAGCTCGATGGTTTGTATATCTGCAAGGCAGTGAACCAGCTAGGGGTAGCAACGGGTTCACTCTACCGAAACCGGAACACATTCAGACACAGCGAGCTTTAATGAAGGCAAGTCAAAAACAGACACTTTCACAGCATATGCAAACTAAACTGTGAATGAGTGAAGCTGAAAGGTCAGCAGACTTTTGAATGGGAAAACATTTCAGGAATGTCAGGGATCCTTTTTCAGTTTTTTGATTTTATATTATATTTTTAATTGACAGTATGTTTGTGTTCATACTACACCCACACCAACGACATCTGCACACATTCTCTTTTATTTTCCTGCTAAATGTCTTTTGGAGATTCAAATGTGAAAAGAAGTAAATGTAGATTAGTACATTAATATATAGCGCTGTCTGCCCTGTGATGGACCTTTCGCCCTATGACTGCTGGGACAGCCTCCAGCAAACCCTTGGATGAGGATAAACAGTTTAAATAATAGATTCATGGAGATATGGATAGTTAATAAGTGTTGCGAAATTTAGATTTAATTTAGACTTTTACATTTCTTTGTAAATCAACCTTCACCAGCATCTTACTCAGAAGAAAACAAGTCCTATAACCTAAAAACACCACTTTCTAAGGTTGTTGCAGCTCTAAAGGATTTTGGAGAGCATGGGTTCATGGCTTTTAAATGATGTTTGGTTGCAGTTATGAACCCTTTGAACACTTGCTGAAACTGTTCATTATAAACTCCATTATAACTCACACATGTGTATAATATAAACAACTTAACAGGCTCAAGAGTTTGTTTATAAACTTTATGTAATATCGACCAGTGAACCTTTAAACATTAAGGAAGTATTTAAGCTATTTTTTATGAGCCATGCTGAGATGAGTCAGTGAAACAGATGCTAACAGGCTATCCTGCTAATCAGTGTTGTTCACTTATGTCTTTAAAATAAACAAACAAAACAAAGTAAAATCATATTTTCAGTAAACTGTGTTTCAGAAACTGCAGAAAAACTGAATTTGACCTTATTTGACAACATCTTTACCTTTTTGGCTTTTCTGCAAAATAGCAGTTTTGCTTTTCGTGAACAGGTTTCTAATAATCATTATAATCTTTATTTGTATAGCACCTTTTACACAGAAATGCAGCTTCATGGGCTTCATGGGCAATTAAAAGACAAAGATTACTGAACAGGATGACTGAAACTATAAATGCAAACACTCAAATATGAAAGTAAGAGAATAAAAATGTAATAGCAAAAATTGCTGTAAGTAAAATATATAATTAAAATAGAAATATAAATAGAAGTAAAATAGAAATGAACTAATAGTGCAACAAATAGGGTCAAGCACATCTTTCTAATAAAATACACTAAAATACACAACATTTAAAGTAAAATTCCTGTTAATCTTTATCTCTCGTGACAGGCAGGTCAGTCTACAGTAGAGTACTACAAATACACACTATAGTACTGTGAGGCATTTTGCAGGAAATACGTAATTACAAACTAATTTTAGAAAGCAGCCTGTTATTGTAAAAATGTATTGTAATTTACTGTAAAACTACAGCAATTGCTCACAATGTGGTTGCGGATAGACAGCTAATGCATGTTTCTGCACTGCCACTGTGTCACTAAAGGAACTTCTGGCAAAAGCAATAATTGTTGTAATACTAAGTAAAATATGTAAACAGGTAAAACAGAAATGAAATAATAGTGGGTTATTTACACAACTCCTTTTAGCTCCTGTACAACCAGAGCGAGGCTTTGTAAACCACAAAGAAAATACATCCCTCAGACTTAAATGTCGAGCTAAGTGTTTGCTAAATGTTAGTAAAGACTCTAATATAGCTGTCAGCAATCTTTAGGCAATCTTTAGGCAGCAAGGGACTCCTCTCCTCAGTCTCTCTCTCTTTGTTTGTCTTTGGTCTGCCGCTAAAGTGATTCCAGACATGATGGTAGTGTCTTTCTAGATGGAGCCACTAGATTTACATGTTCAGTTTTCCATTACGAACAATATGATGAAGTAAAAATTAAGTAATCCCTTCTTTTACATGATGTTAAAAAAGTTCGTGTTTGCCACAGTGTCTTCACATTCTTATTAGTTACATGTTATGTAATGTAACAGTTGTGTCATATAAAGAAGCAACACTTGAAGTCACAGGACATCTTATCAGAAACACCGATCGTTTAAGTCATCTTTACTTACTGCAGGACTGTCTGCTCAGTTTATCACCCAAATTCTACCCTGGTGAACCTGAACGTGCCCCATGGATGTTTATGGAGCCCCCACTTAAACCAACATAATTTCTGTAAGATCTGAAGACTTCAACTCATTCAACTCATAACGTCATTATTTTTGAGCCAATAATATTATAAAATCTATTCATTCTACACCTGCTCTGAATGGTCATAATATTCAGGCCACTTTGGCTTGTAGTTTGGTTCACACTGACATATCAAAGGAGTAAACACAACTCATATGAGTAATATATGAGTATAATAATTGTGGGTTTTGGTTTTACATACAAAGTGGGTTTTACACACAGTGTTGAGTGAATTCATGCTTTGATTGAAGCCAGAAAAGACGGTTTATTGAAACATCACTGATACATTCAAATTTGTGTGTACATTGTATTTTATAAGGCTTTAAACGTGCCTCAGCACATTTTTTAAAACCTAAACTATCCTTTAAAACCTAAACTATACATTTATGGCATTTATCAGACACTTTTATCCAAAGCGACTTTCATTCCCTAACTACAGAGGACAGTCTCCCTGGAGCAACTTTAGGGTTAAGGGTCTTGCTCAGGGACCCAGTGGTGGTCTGAAGGTAGGATTCGAACCCATGACCTCTTGGTCTGGAGGCAAGTATCCTACCCACTGAGCTAAAATAAAAGCGTCTGATAAATGCCATAAATGTAAATTCATAGATATAATGATCAGTGTCAGTCAGCTACCACTGTTTCATCAAAAACGCTCAGCATATGATTATTATGTGATCATTATACCATTATACTATCATTATACTATCATGCAGTATAGAACTAGCTTCATCACAAACACTGTACCTGCAGGAAAAACTAAACACAGATCTGAAATCAGCATGAAAAACACTACAGAACCCACATAAACTGATCTCTGATGATCTCTGTTGACCTGTGTAATCTATTAAATGAAGGCAGTTAAACAACATCCATTAATTCACATAAAAAATAAACATATTCAGAATAGTTGTGTTTTCGATGCTTCGTTGAAAATGGCTTCTTTTGGTCCCAAGTCATCTTGTTTAGTGGTGGTCTTATGGTAGCCCCTTTTTCATGAACTGGGCAAGGGAAGGCTAAAAAGTGTTCAGTAGCAGATGGACCACACTCCAACAGTGCAGCTATGTGAGTGTTTCTGATAAACTGGCCTATGAGAAGTTCATGAGTTTTTCATATCACTGCTGACTGTATACTTTATAACTATTTCTAGGTCTTGTTTTCAATTTTTTTTTTCTTGTTGTCATGGACAAGAAGTCTATGAATAGTAAAAAATGAATTTACATATTTACATTAGTTCTAGAACCTTTAAATCTTAAGCACTACGACAATATCTATTTACTGTAAAGCAAATCCATGTGTATCTGTTTTTAGAGTCATGATAGCCTATTTACTAACATCTCTTTTCTTTTTTTTTCTAGGAAATGATAAAAAGCTCCAACAAGAGCAAAACATCTCAGGCAGGAAAAAAGCTTTCTCTGTGATAAATGTTGCTGTGGCCTTCCATGTGGATCCCAGGGCCGACGAGGTGCAATAGTTGGTTTTACATTACTGTTCAGTGTAATTCCAGGCGTTCCCTTTTTACTGAGCATAAAGATTAACTGTGCCATTGTGTTAACGTTTAGAGCTTGATATGGTACGTTATCAGTTTCAGAAAATGCCATTCTCCTGAGAGTACATACAGTCTGCATACAAAACAGACCATGGCTCACTTTTATATATACGTAAATAATATAGATTTAGCCCCTCTCATTCATAGTGAAGTTTTAATCAATGAGGAAAATCCAGAGGAGGCAATGAAAAGCAAGGTAATCTATGTATATCGATCTTAAAGACAACAGTAACAGGAACCCACTTTTTCATTTACATTTGCGGCATTTATCAGATGCTTTTATCCAAAGCGACTTCCATTCCCTAACTACAGGGATTCCCTAACTACTCTCCCTCGAGCAACTTGGGGTTAAGGGTCTTGCTCAGGGACCCAGTGGTGGTATGCTGAAGGTAGGATTCGAACCCATGACCTGATGGTCCGGAGGCAAGTATCCCACCCACTGAGCTACCACCACTACTATCTCAAGGATAATGAGAGGTTTAAACATGATCATGTGAATTAATTCCGAGGGACGGTAAATGACAAGAAAATTGCTCGCTTAGATGGAAAGTGACTGAACATATCAGTATTATAATAGAATCAGAGAGGAAAGAGGAAACAACAAACAGAATTCCAATAGAAGGAAATGACAAATTAAAGGAAACCCTATTATAAATGTTATCCAAATATTTATTTCCTGATGGGGGTGGTCAGTTCCAGGACGATAATGCCCCCATCCACAGACAGAGTCACTCAGGGGTTTGATGGGAGTTAAACTAATACATGTAACCAGATCTTAAATTGATTGTAATTTAAATCTCTATGGGAGATTTTGAACTGACAGGCTAGACAGCACTCTCCAGCACCATTATCAAAACAAAAATCTTTTAGAAGAATGGTGCTTCATTCCTGTAGAATCCCTGTGGCTGTTTCAGCACATTCGCTTTCTGTTGGCGTTTCCTTTAATTTGTCACTCATTATATGTTGCACAGAGAAACAAGCTGAATTTACTTTCAAGTAGGAACTATTTCAACCAGTAAGAAAGAAAATCAGTGCAAACTACTGCTTGTTTAAATGTATTATTTATTTTTTATTTTGTTTGTGAGTATAACTAGCTTGATTCTAATGTCTGTTATTTGGAAGCATGCTGGTACTATTTATGCAGTTGCTCAGAGTAACGTTGTCTGACAAAGCAATCTCACAGAAATCCTATTCTCTGTCCCCTACTTCTCAGCGCCCCTCCTCACCCACTGTAGGCCTGATTTATCAGATGTGCTCATCATAGACACATCAAAGACTGTGTTCAGGAACCAGAGATATAGGAAAACCTTTTTTTTATTTACATTTTTTGTTCCTAGTGAAAAAGCAAAAAATGCAAAAGTATGAACACCTGTGGACAAGTTACATGTCGTAAGTTGCCCAAGTAGCACCCAGATCTGAAACTAAACAAGGTGAAATGGCATTTTGTCATTATTCAGCCCCAAATTTTTTTTGCCAGTTTTGAATAGAAGCTAAAAACTGCCTTGTTTTCCACAGCCATAAGATAAGAAGTGTCTCTTCTTCTACTTTTGCAATACTTTTCTGCTACTTTCACTTTTTTTTTTTTTTCACTGTAATACTTGCATAAAACCTGTGCCTTAATGAAGTTTGTATTCTCTATTATTTGAAGAGTAATATATTTGAAAAATGTTTTGCACAAGGTCATTTTTATTTTATTTTACTTTTTTGCCCAACATGTTCAGCCAATAAAGAGTAGCCAGGCATTATAATCTGTTGTACCCAGTCATATCCTCTGGACTAGAACTTAGTAAAGTGAGCAAAGTAAATGACTGCTTAAACTTCTGCTTTCTATGGCATTAACAGTCTTGCTGACAATCCATTTGTTTTTTCTTCACCATGCACTTTTGTTCATTATTGCACAGTTCTTTGACCACTTTAGTGCACTTTAAATGCATTTTGAAATAAACCTACTGAAGTGTTTTGATGCATTTTGGTTTTTTTTTAACCTCATCCTGCAGAAGTGAAACACCGCACTAAAGGGCATGTAAATCATTTCTCACCTGTCATGTGATTTGCAAGAAAGACCAGTGATTGTTATGTCACTGATGCGAATGTGTTTAGTGTTTACGTTTAAAAACGCAATACTGAATAACCACACCCTCAACATACCAGAATCATATCAGCACTGCTGCATGTGCTACGTAGATGTCAAACTCTGATTTTCAAGGTTCACATCAGCTGGAGGCATGAAGGTTTATGCGTCATCTCCATCTAAATGGCATGAGGAAGAAGCCTCGGGTGGAGGCAACACTTGAGAGCAGAATTAGAGTCTAATGGAGAAAATAAATACACCAGTCTTTTCCAGTCTAATCTCTGCCTCTGCACCACACAGTCAATCACCCTGAACACAAAGCCTGACCCAAAATATAATACATACATGAAACTCTACTGAAACAACCCAAAGGCATTTACAGTGGTTAAAATACATGACACCCAATGCAAAAAAATACTTGTGGAAATAGGTGTGGAAACCATCTACTTATTGAACTTATGATGCTTTATGAGTCTTAATCGTTTTGTTTATGTGTACAAGGTAAACATTTTTGTTAGTCATTTTTTCCTGTACTCCCCTTCAGGAAACTGGTTTGTGTTCACCTTGGATTCTATCTGGGTCTGTCATTGTTAAGGGTACATGAAATCTAGGAAGTCTTTCTAACGGGGAAAGTGTAGGAATTTCTTGCATGTGATCCACTTTTACCACTAAAGAGCTCAGGATGCTAAACCTCGCCATATCACAAAATCTCATTGATCCTTACGGGAATACGGCACTAAAAGGCTTTTAGATAACAAAGCTTTTAGAATAATGCTGATATAATTCCATTAGTTATTGTTCATTACCAATTTATGCTGAGGAACTGCAGACCGCATACTCGCATTTCAATGTCTCTGCGGTGTTTCTCACTGAAAGAGCAGCACTGGAGCTCTTGCAACAGCATTTGATATTTAGCAATATTCATCAGTCATAAGAACAGACAGGACACTACCAACAAGCCAAAAGCAGTCAGACAATACTGATTGACTTAACAAACATGTTTACTATATAAAGTCAGTCCTAGTGTGACGTCTGGTGGCCCTTCGACAGGAATCAGGAGAAGTAGGTCACCAGCTTACTAGAGAAAGAGCTCTGGACAGGGTGATTAAGCACAGGTGAGCTCATTAACGAGCAGAGCGAAGGTGTGTGTGGGACTGAAGCTTTTAGTTAACCTTGTGTTCTCAGTTAAAGTTCCTCTGGGAGCTTGTTGCACACTGCTGTGTCTCTTTCCTACAGCCAACATGATGCCTAGCTTATTGCAGAAAAGATGAGACATATTTCAAAAACACAGATATAGATCTTGTAACCTAGCAGAGATGTTGTGGATGGTCTTTAAAAACAGCAACAGCAGGCAATCTTCAGCTGGCAGAGTCAAGTCAGCAGTGTCCAGAACATTTATCCTCAGTAAGAAACTGAGTACGAATGTGTCTAGAGTACACACGTTTCTGCTCGTTTTTGCAAGTGGGTTGTACCTAGTGACAAATCAGTGGTACTATGGCTTACCTTTTGTATACTCAAAGCAATTATGAGGTCTTTATCAAAGACACTGCAGTTCATTTTAACAATAAAACGGTGGAGAGAAGGGTCAATCTATTGCAACTGCCATGGCTGCTCCTGCGTTATTGGTAGATATTAGAAGAGGGCGCATTCAGGGATCATACTGAGTTCCTGGCTCATGATGATGACTGGCTTCTAAGTCCATTTAGATTACCAAGAACTTTCCTCTTGGAGCTGTTTGCTGAACTGGGGCAGTTTTACAAAGACTTTAAGGAAAGGTGCCATAACTCCCCCGTTATATCCACCCTTGGGTTTTTAGCCAGGTGAGCTTTTCAGCGTGAACCCGCGCACCGAACAGGTATTTCTCAGTCATCACTGAGTCAAGCCGTGCCCGCTGCATATTGATGTGCTCCCCTCTGTTTTGCTGGACTTTTTATGATAGGGACGTTGATGGGGATTACTGTTTTGTCAATATTTAAACAAACTTTTAGCGCTTCAACGCACTCACTCTGTGTCCTTTCATAGTGAGAAGTTCTCAAAGATTCAAATGATCAAGCTTTTATGTTTTAATTGGCTTTTAGGAATGTCTTTTGCCAAAATATATCCAACTTTTCATGCCAGATAATAAAAGTGAGATTTTGTCTCAAATGGTGTTTACGTCAGAAATGTTTTTGTTAGAGCTTGTTTTGTGCACTGGGGCACAATCCTGCTGGAATAGAAAAGGTTTTTCCTCAAACTGTTGGAAACATGGTAAAATGTCTTGGTAAAGTGCCCCCTTATTGTCACGTTTGACCCCTCCACAGCACACAGTTTGGAAGTAAGGAGCCTAGAAAAACCCTGAAAAACAGATGTGTCCCAATACTTTTGTCAACATAGTGTACCAGTGATGGTAGAAAATCCTGCATTTGTGCAAAAAAAACAATGTTCAACCCTGGTCATTGCCCCTTGCCATCCCAGAAATGATGTTTAAAGTACAGAACGTAAAGTGATGATAGTGGTGTGGAATTTAGACCAAATGTATGCTGTGTAGTTCTCCAGGCCTTGGGGAACCAGATCCTCAAGATCTCAATCAGATCTTTCCTCTCAGATCTTTTATATAGCAACTTTTACAACTGATGTCACAAAGCCACTTTTACAGAATCCAGGTCCAAGCCCCTAGATAGCCAAAGGCATCAAAAAAGAGGAAAAACTTTACAAAGCTGGAGGAAGAAACCTCAGGAGGACCCAGCACTCAAATGTGGCATGTGTCCGCCTCTGGTCCATCCAAAGAGTGAATAAAAAGAGATTAACTTAGTAGAGAAGACCAACAATGAGGCCATCGTGTGCAGAGCTCGTAGCAGTCTGCAGTAGGAGCAAAGAAAGGACATTTTGCAATCTCTATTCCAGCAGTAGACGTTTCTGTAGAAAATAAAGCTAGAGAAGTCTTCTACACTTTTATTATGAGACTGTCATGCCTGATTTGGCAAAACAAAAGTCTTTCTCTTTCACAAAGAGATCTCTCACCTCCAGGACATCATCCCAGGTATGAAGCAGAAGGCGAGGACAATAAATAAACAAGCACTATGAATGGTCTGCTTATTTAACAGGACATTTAATATAAACACAGCAGAACGCAGAAGGCTGAATGCCATGGCAAGATATGATTCAACAACCTGAGTCTCTTTTCATGGTGTGAATGAATGAAAGACTCTTAACTTGTACAGAGGAATGCGGACCTAATTCCACACCATTATAACGGTACTATTTATGGTAAAACCTCAACATAAAGTAATTAAAGAGCAGCTACATGATACCACACACAGACACTTCTACACTAGTATATTTTACTATCTCGACATTCACTTTATAGGGGGTTCTAAAAGCAAAACAATTAATGAAGAAAATCCTTCTTTGTGTGTCCAGAGCTGAATATTGTACTATACATTGGTGGTATTGGGGTTAGCATAGCTGCCTTCCAAGCATTTAACCTGGGTTAGATTCCTGGCCAGCACAGCGGTCTGAGGCAGCTGGTGACCTGGTGGTTAGCGTGTTGTCCCTGTGACCAGAAAGTCATGGGTTTGAATCCCAGGACTGAAACTGGCATCAATGAAGTATCCTTGAGCAAGGTAGCCTCCCCACACACTGCTCCGCGTGTGCAGTAATAATAATACGTTTTATTTATGAGTGCCTTTATAATCCGTTTATAAGAAGCAGACAGTGGATTGTGTTATCCTTAGATGTTCAGGGAGGGCGTTCCACTTTGGGGGCCTTGAGCACAATTATTTTAAGTGCACTCTCGGTGGATACGGCGGGCCAGCTGAATATCTTTAGGTATGATGACTCTCTTGTGTAGACAAAGACTCAGAACACCACAGAGGAAAGGTTTCTCTTCCTATTCCTTGAGAATAGGCTGTATGTTTGCTTTTATAAGATGTCCTATGGCGATGCAAAAATACTAACTGGGACCAGAATTTCCCAAAGAGAACCTTCCCAAAGAATCTCTGGCTGCTCAGCACTTCACTTGGTGAATGTGTACAATTCCGTGCTGTTCACACTGTGTGCTACAAGAAAGTTTATAAAATCTGTAGAAAAATAAATACACTATGCTCTCTACAGAAATGCTGAGTATGAATATTACAGGTGAGTAACACATTTGAATGAAATCTACTGCACAATGACAGCACCCAGTTTTCATCATTTTTTTTCTAGTTGGGTGATAGGAGGCAAGTTGATGCAGTAGGAAAACAGTTTAATACATGTTGGGGCTTATAGGAGATAAACCAGAATGTTTTCTTTGCTACATAATAATCAGTGCTTGAGGAATGCAGAATAATAATAAGGAATATGCAATAACGTGACATGGATTCATTTCGAAAGTCTTTCGGTTCCAAGACACCGTGAAGATATACTGAAAAATACTGATGTGGTTCTAACTGAAAAGGAACTGGACACACATGCCCTAGGGGCTCTGACAGTCTGCCATGAGTGGGATCTGGCTCTCTAACTTACATTTACAGCATTTGGCAGAAACAGCTTGCAAATGTAGTGTCAGGAGACTCTACTGGTGTGGTGTGGTAAGTTACCCAGGTTAGGAATCAACCCCTACTCAGCGTTGTGTTATCCACTACACCAGAAATCACGTTCTTCTACTGGTCAAGAGGAGCCCGGCGCCAGGCCGAGACCTTACAAATAACATATGCATATTAAGTTTGACGTAGAATGCAAACAGTTTAAATTACTTGATGTCTCCCCGGTGATGTTGGTTGTTGGTGAAAGTGGTGGTGTCTACTCATGACCTTGCATGAATCCTTGCTTTCTAAGAGACACAAGCCAATGAGAAAAGAAATCATTTACAAATATCAGTCTGAAAGTAAATGAGGTGGAACCAGCTTTGGTACAGGGTACACATATGCATTTGTCACCTTTTTTTAATTTGCATTTGTTAAAAAATTTAAATCATTCCTTTATTTGTATACAGATTCAGTTTTGCTTAGTCTACTCTGCATGTTGTGCTTATTTTATATCAGTAAAGAATGCGGAGTGATCCCTGCCTTATAGGTGCAGTAATACAAACAGAGATTAGAAAATTAAAAGGTCTTTTTTTGGTACATAAACCACACTAACATTGTAAATAGACTTTAAATGGGGTAGAGAACAAGGAAATAGTAGCGTAAGGGCCCTTTAAAGCCAGCTCTGGTATTTGGAATGTATCTTTCAATTGCACTTTCATTTTCATAGGCAGTACTCGGGTTGTGTAAAAACAAATGCAAGTGACTCATTTTCTGCCCTGTGGCCTTACCCTTCCTCACCTGTGCTCCTGTGTTGGATTTATGAAGGATTTGATTTGCATATGTAGTAAATGCTGAAAGAAATCAAGATTTCCTGGAGGAAAGAACATGAAATCGAAAAGAACTGAGTGTGGTGTTGTTGGTAAATGTCCTCTCAGGTTATCTTTCCATCAGAACATGCAATGTCACGTGGATTCTGTTGAATGTTCTTCATTCTTTTACATCCTGCCATGGCTGTTTGGTATCTTTTCTTGAAAGGGATCATAAGTAAACACGGCACCCTGTATGAAATGGTACAAGGGTCCACTCTTTCCCTCAGAAGGAAATTTCATTTATTGATTTTTAATTGATGGGTAAATTACCAAAATGCACTTAAAATATTAGTGTTTAAAGTTCGAGGTCATCAAATAAGATGTTATTAGTCACTCCTTTAATAAGAACAGAACTTGGTAAAACATCTTTCTCTTATTATGCACCACATCTCTGGATTGAACTCCAAAACATCTTAAGAGACACTTCCATCTCTCAATATTTTTTAAAAACCTACTAAAATCAACCCTTACAGAACAGTGCCATTGTTTCTAATTTGGTGCCCATGTCTACTTTTCATTATGTGTTTTATGTCATTGTGATGTCATTCATTTCTAGTCTGGGTTTCAGTCTATGACTTATGTGAGACTTGTGTTCTTGTAGTTGGTTGTTTTTAATTGCTTTCACTGCATTTGGTTGCACAAATATCCATTATCTTAGTATATCTGAGAACTAAAGGAAAAAAAAACATTTTTTCGTGTTTTTAATGTCTATTTGGGCCTAAAAAAAACACCTTGCAATTTAAATTTCTCTGAATATATTTTTCATTTTAATTTCCCAGCATCACAACAGGCAACAGGACGATTTCCGTGTGAAAATACAACTTAATTTAGAAAATGGAAAAAGTGATATTAACCCAAGAGCACATTCAGTTTGATCAAAACAATAAAATTCTGTATCACTCTTCTGTTACCTGTTGCTTGCAAAGACAACAAAACATGTATTTCAGTTCAACAGTGAATTATAAGTCATAGAACATCTTCTGGATAGTTTAGCTGTGATAGTCCTGGAAGCATGTTTGCTTTTTGGTGGCATGTTGCATTTGGTGCACCTCATGTATGTCTTGTCATTGCAGTCCTGGTTCCCAGCATGCAAATCCCTCACATGACACATCACTGGAAAGCCCAGGATGTCCTCTACAGAACACTGTAGGGCTTGATGGGGTATCTCCAAATACTTAAGGAAGATACAGGTGAACAAAATGTCCACTATAAAGAACATAAATTAATGGGTTGGGTTTCAGGAGGACATCTGTGAGACTTGTATTTTGTAGTTATATGTTTCATTGCCTTTAGTGTATTTGATAGTATGTCCATTGCCTTTAGTGTATTTGGTAGTATGTCCATTGCCTTTAGTGTATTTGGTAGTATGTCCATTGTCTTTAGTGTATTTGGTAGTATGTCCATTGCCTTTAGTGTATTTGATAGTATGTCCATTGCCTTTAGTGTATTTGGTAGTATGTTCATTGTCTTTAGTGTATTTGGTAGTATGTCCATTGTCTTTAGTGTACTTGGAACTAGCCGCCACTCTTGGCCAGGTC
>JBBJLR010119516.1:0-19635 GCA_037577145.1 Brachypetersius gabonensis | reverse complement strand
GCGGTTGGTTTGACTAGTGTGAGGCTCTGTGCCCGGGCGCGGTTGGTTTGACTAGTGTGAGGCTCTGTGCCCAGGCGTGGTTCGTTTAGCCGGCCCTGGCCCGCTTGGAAGAGGTGCGCCAGACCACGGTTCAGTTGGACTCGGGCACAGTTCGTATGTATTGTGAACGCTAACCATGCTGGAGCACGGATCAGGACGCGTGACATCATGTTTTTGCAACGCTCCAAAACCATTTTTGTGCCACAAAAGCGACAGACCTGTTTAGCAACAGGCTGTGAGAGGCCACCGCGGACCAAACGACTCAAAATTACTATCAAAAAAGTAAACAGAGCGATTGAGATTGCGCTCAGCGAGAGAGCGCCGCTCTTCCTGTTTATCCTGAAACCGTTGCACCATAATGACGTATGCGTGCTCCGGCACGATCGCTGAAATCCTATGTGAGTGTTGGCCAGAGGGGGAGGGGGGAGGGGGGACAGTCGTACTTGGGCCCGGGTCACGGCAACCATGCCTAGTGTGAGTACACCCTCAGACTCGAGTCCCCGTCTCTGAAACAACCCACACCCCGCATACAGAAACAGACCCCTTTCCACTCTTTCATGTTTCGAGGTCACAGAAGTGTAGCATTTGCATAAAAACTAGACCCTTAGTCTATTATACGGTTTGTTATATTATGCTGTTATCCAGTCAAGATTATTCAGTCAAAGCTGTCAGATCTCTCACAAGGGATAGCTAAGTCTAACTGAAGTCATGGGACAAACCAAAGTCTGTTAGTAAGGAAAAGAGGACTCTGGACATCACAATGAAAATTCTATGAACACAGATCAAAAGTCAGAGAGAAACACTCATTTTAAAGGGGACCGAGGTGGAGAAGGCCGACGGCTTGTAGTTTCTAGATCTCCATGTGACCTTAAACTGAACTGGTCTGAAAACACTGCTGCTTCAATGAGGATGACCCAGGGGTGGCTATATTCCATCAGGATGATAATGGAAGACCACACCCCCTTCCCCCAGATCCTCAGAGGACATCTAAACAGGACCCTCACTCATTTAGGAACAGAGGAATGTATTTGTAGCATAATGTTTATCATACATCGGATTTTCTCCACTCCCCTACCCCTCCCCTTTGCTCGTCATGTCTCATGTCTTTTTATTTGTTTATGTGCTTTGCTGCTTAGGTGGTTTTTTTTCCCCCTGTTCCCAGACTGCCCTGCAAAGGACAGTCTGGCGGGGGGGGGGGGCTCTTTTTTCTCTCCTTCTCTTTCCTCATGTATTCGACTTTATTTCTTTTTTTCCCTTACTACCTCTTGTCTGACCTGTCCCCCCCCAAAGCGTGAAGTTTGTGTATGTACAGTCAGAGGGGTCCAATTTCACTGCATGTAACTGTGTATGTGACATATAAAGGCTTATCGTCATCATCATCATCATCATCATATATACTGTAAATTGTGTATAGTATATATAATGTATAATATGTATAATACGATAATATAACTGTAATACAACTTGCACAATATGTGCACAATCTGAGCCACTTTATATTGCACATACCTCTGTACATTCTACCTTTATTTACAGCAGGCCGAACAGTGACATCACACACAAAAAAACATGTTTTTATAAAAAGCACATTTTCTTTCCAGCCACAGTCAGACTGGTGGCAACGCACATGACGGAAGGAAATAATGTGTACTTGACCTTAAAATTAAATGTGAGCAACGTTATTGTATGGTGCTTTATTTTACAGTTTATTGCACTTCACAGTGCTTCTTTTTTTGGATCAAAGAGCAATTTATGGGGCATTTTACTGCACTTGCTCAGGTTTGTCCTTTTTGTTGCTGATGGTAAAAGACATCCTAGACTGTCAGTGCATGGGCAAAATCTCATGAAGCATGAATCTATATTAGTATAATGAGTCATTATGTGAAAGGTGGTAAGTGCTGTTCCTTTACAGTGAGAAAAACACCTGGGTTCTGGGTCAGGGTTCATTCTGTGTGTGTGAACGTAAGCATGTCTTTTCGACCCCGTCTCTGTGTGGGTTTCTCCAGTTTCCTTCCAAATTCCAAAGACCTGCACATCATGTGGACTAGAGATGATCCAGGTGTGTTCGTGGATGAATGAGTGAACGAATTAATGCATAGCTGGATGGAGAGATGGATAGATGGATGGATGGTTGGCGTAGGAATGCTGGAGGTGTATAAAAGTCTTTCTAGAACATATTTATATGCAATTTGACTCATTTTAGTCACCGCCCACCTACATCTCTCCTCACGACCCTCATATCCCACACCGACATCTCCCTCCGTGGGAACGCTGACCTCATACAGGAGCCCTGGCGCTGTTATGTGATGTCACAAATATCCACAGTTAAAATGTACCACATTCCAGGATTTTTCCGCTGTCCCCTTAACACCCACCGACTCTGAACCTCCCCACAAACACCCGCCAGGTTTGATAAGCATTATTTCCTAAAGTAAGTAAACTGTTCGTCAATGGAATTGGACACCCAGTCGCCGACGCAATTAATATTATTGAGAAATGATCATATTCCCCCACCATATCCCCCCACATTGGGTTATTAATTTGATTTGAGATGTTTTAAATTTTTTTGAGGGGGGAGGGGAGTTTGCATTTAACTGTGGAACATCCACTCTGTGTAAGAATCTGTACTTTAGCACACCCATACACGCACATGCACACACACTGTTGCTCAACTGGATCTATTCTGTACTGCAGATAGAGGGTCTTAAGTTCAATGAAGTGCAGAATCAACCACAGACCACAGTGCTGGATGTAACATGGTCTGGCCTGAATGTGGTCTAGAAGTGAAGGTGGTACAGATGTGGAGGTGGTCCATGTGAGAAGGTGAACCAGAGGTGAAGGTGGTTCAGATGTGAAGGTGGACCACATGTGAACAGCACCTGTCAATCACTCTTGTCCTCCTCAAATCATGAGAGCTCACTTTGTGTCCCAAGAATGTCCTTAATTTGTGCCCCTGTTCTAAAAGCTGCTTTGGAGTCCATTATTAATTAAAACTCAAAGTTTGAAGGCATGTGTCTTGGAGATTTAAATGATAAAAAAGGCTTTTTAGTACGTTTTCTCTCCCATTATAGTTTGCCCAGTATTCGCTCAGAGGAAAATGGTGCCCTAGGGCTGAGGAAATCTAGACAATACATAAAGGGTGCAAGGTGTCATGAGTGTGGGTTTTATTTTAGGAGGTCATGAGATTTGTATGTTGCTGAGAACGTGAGGAAATCACAAGATGTTGTCGAGGACATTGGGCTGTTTAAAGTTTGGGGATCCCTACAATTATTGTAACAAAGAAAAATATATGGAATCTTTCTATGCATAGAATGGTTTTGCATGCGTAGACATTCATGCATGATTTTTGACCTAGAAAAATGTTTAGAGCTCGATTTCCTGCTCCAGTTTTCGCCCCCCGACATGTCACTGGAACTGAACAGTCACTATGGGCCACTAGCAGGGCACTATGGGTCAGTGTTTGAAACTTTTCCGGGTTAGAGACAGAAATGGGAACGTGGCCCTCGAACTGCCCGATCGGCTCGATCTGCTCGACCTGCACGTTATGGTTTTTGGCCTGAGTCCAGTCTGATCTCTGTCCTGCAGCGCAGAGGCAAGTTAATGTGTCACCAGAGCTCCTGCTCACACACTTATGAAACAGAGGCGGGATTTGGCATGGGGGGGCATCTTGGCTTATCCCTGGCCATTTAAAAGCAGGGCTGGAGCTGCTGGGCCAGAGTGGTACATGTTGGTTCACACCAGCTTCTCCTCTTTTTTTCTTCGAATCTGATCCTCTTTCATCTGGACGTCATGGGAGTTGTGTACAGCGTCGGAGAGTAAGTCACCGCACCACCAAACACTGTGGGTCACAGCTTAACACACAAGCGACTGAATAAAGTGGCATGTTGCGTTAATGTTGATGTCTTCACCATCTGACCTGCTTCTGAAGCTACTAACTGAAAGAACTGAAAGTCAGATGCAGGTTTTGTGTGTATGAAGGAACCGTACAAACGAACGCTGATTAAAAGATGACTTACTGTGGAAATCAAACTTTTTCTATTGATTAACTGTTTTAAAAGAGATGTTTTTGGTAAAGTAATGTTGTTGCTGGTGTAGATGTTGAACAGCTGATGCTTGAGGAACACTAGGTGGCACTGCGTGTCTTTTATACTCCAGAAGGGTCAGAATCGCACTTGTGTTTTAGGTTTTTGATTAAGCAGGCGCGTGCGAGTCCCACTGAAAATGTGTGTAAATGTGTGAGTATATAAAATTAACAGCAACGTGTTGAGTTGTCTCCAGAGTGGTTCATCTGCTACCCCGTCTTTACCCACTTAATCTGTGATCAGTACAACCACAGGACCACCAAAGACCCACAAAGGACCACCAAAGACTACAACAGTTCCAACAATGACTTCCCAGGACCACCCAAGAGGACCCCCCACAGGACCCCCAGTGACCCCACAAGACCAACGATGACCCCTGCAGGTCCACCAGAGACTCCACAACACCTCTAGTGATGCCACAGGACTACCAGTGACCCACACAGGCGAACCATTGAATGCCACAGGACCACCGGTGACCCCCATAAGATCACCAATGGCCTCCCCAAGGACCACCAGTGACCCCAAAGGATCACCAGAGACTCTAACAGCACCACAAACAACAGAGATTGGGGTGGTGGATCATTTTCAACAAAGCAAAGACACTGCCATGCCATGACTGGTGAACCTGTAGAGATGGAGTGCTGTTTGCTGGCCGTGCTGTTTTTCACAGCAAATTCAACAATTTTAAATAAAAAACTAAAAGACCCAAAAGATGGTTATGATTACTGAAGTGAAGATGAAAGTGTAGTTTTTCTCCACGCATGACACACACACACACACACACACACACACACACACAGAGGAGGAGTCTTTGTAAGGCCTGCACAGCTTCTGCAAAGTGGAACAGGTCCGCTTACAGAACACGGTTCCGGTGTCAAATAGTAAGAATGCACTGATTGCCATGTTAACTGTCAGTGCTTTCCTGCATGGCAAAATACCGGGATTTTAAAAGAGGAGGACAGTTGTTTCATCAGTTGTGTGGAATGTGTGTGGGAGAGCAGTCTCTGCAATGTGCACACATACACACACTCAATGTACAGACATGTAAAAACATGAAATTTTAATATTACAGAGTTATATGCTCTCAGCGGGAAGTTATTTTCATTTATATTCAGCAACCTTCCAATGTTTAACAAGAAAAAATACACACACATATATATGCCGTAATGTATTAAATCAGTTATTGCATTCAGACATTGAAACTTGTGCGGTCACTGTTCTCTGTGTTTTGGTTTTGGAGTGTCTGAGTTAACATTTCTGTTCCTCTCCAGGGTGGACCACCTCTACACGTTCTTCGTTCAGTGGTCTCCAGATCTCTACACCAAACATGGCAGGAAGCAGAACTTCCTCGTGGTGGACAAGCAGAAGCTTGTCTTGATTGACAGCTTACTTAGTGAATCCAGCCACAAGAACTGGGAGGTGAGTGAATCACAGGTGATAACTCCTCCCCCATCTGCCCCCACCCTATCCAGGTATTTTTACAGTCACGTTTTGATGCAATCAATCAGATTAATAGTGACATTAATATACCATTGAAATACACAATATGGTTTAAAAATACCAGTATGTTCAGGGTTGAAGGTGTAATGTGTCCATATTATCCCCAAGAACTGGGAGGGGAGGGAACCCCAGTTGGGTTTCCCATAACACCCCCCCCCCCCCCCCCCAATACACACACACTCCCTGGGGGAGTCCTTAACCAAGTCTTTACTGACCTTCTGACCCATCATGCTGTCCATGTACACCTGTCCATTGTTTTCATACACAGAGAAGGGAGACTCAACCACCTAATAAAACCAGTAAACAATTAATTCTGTTTAACGGTAGGTGACAAAAACACACATATGGACAAACCCGAGTTCAGACCGATGGCAAATGAAGAAAGGCAAATCAGATGGGCAAACAGAACACACAGGAGCTGAAGAAGAATGGAGGTGGAGAACAGCTTATAGGAAACACAACAGCTAACAGGATAGAGAACAGCTGACCCAACTAACATGAAACTGGTAACAGGGTCTAGAACAGCTAAGAGTAAATAGGGCAGCAAACAAGAGCTAACAAGATGCAGAACAGCTAACACATTACAATACAGCTAACAGGATTGAGGACTGCTAACAGTGTACAAAACAGAATCATGAAGCAAGTGAATCGAGTCCAGGAGTCATAGCAGAATGTTCAAAGCGAACAAAGGCAAATCTGATGGGTACACAGAAGAAACAGGAGCCGAAGCTAACAAGATACAGAACCGCTAACAGAAAACAGAACAGCTACAAACAGCTAACAGGAAACAGAAAAGCTAAAAACAGCTAACAGGAAGCAGAACAGCTAAGAACAGCTAACAGGAAACAGAACAGCTAAGAACAGCTAACAGGAAACAGAACAGCTAAGAACAGCTAACAGGAAACAGAACAGCTAAAAACAGCTAACAGGAAACAGAACAGCTAAGAACAGCTAACAGGAAACAGAACAGCTAAGAACAGCTAACAGGAAACAGAACAGCTATTGGGGTCCAGAAATGACATGCTGGCAAACCTCCAAGGCTAAAACCAAGGGTGTTCATAACCAAGAATCAGAAAATTCATATAAACTGGATCTGATTATTTGGAGCGCTTATCACTGCAAGGGCAGAGTCTGATAGGATCTGACAGTTGCCGAGCACAGAGCTGGGGCTCCAGCATTTCTGAGAAAATGGAAGAAGGGATTAACATTTATTTGTAGTTTAGACCATCAGTGTATTATTTTTACATTTACATGTATAGAATTTGGCAAACACTCTTATCCAGAGCGACATACACCAATGCTTTTTTTATCATAGGAAATATAGAAAACATATCTAAGCAACAAGCATCAGAACATCATCTCAACACATTTACACAGGTGTGATGGCAGATCTGGATACAACTAATACGCGCTAACACTACATTGGCCTCTGAGTATGCTTGGTGTGTGTGTGTGTGTGTGTGTGTGTGTGTGTGTGTGTGTGTGTGTGTGTTGCGTGTACAGCAGGCAGTAACAAAGCCCCTCTGACAGAAGAGGGTAGATGTTGTCTGCGTAAAAACACAGTTGCCAGAGAAAAATGAAATTCAGCGATTTCCTCTTCTGCTAAAAGTCCAGTTGGTAGGGCAGGATATACTGGGTGTGTGGTGTTAGATCTTCTAATGGAAACTTCTGCTGTGCTCTGAATCCGAGGTGGCACTTCGGACATGTTTGAAGATGAGACGAGGTCGCTGTGCTGTAAACTGGGTATGTTTTCGTCACCCACGAGCAGCTAAAACATGATTCGTCTGGTCCTCGTCAGACAGCGAGAGAGTGGTGTGTGCGTGTGTAGTTCCAATGTGGGGATCGATCCCTGGATGATGTATGGCGAGGGTTCAGGAAAGGACTGAGGGAGAGGGTTCAGGAGAGGACTGAGCTCTGCAGGTCGCCAGCATGGAAGATCAGGTGTTTCTGAATGTTGTTCCCAGCTGTCAGAATGTTCAGCTGTTCAGATCCTGAACCTGAAGCTTCACGCTGAATCTTGAGAGGATGATGGTGCACAAACAGAAGGCCTCTGAGCAAGTGTGAAGGTAATTGCGCTGGTCTGAGAATACAAAACTGAGTCTGTCTGGACTTCATTCCTGCCTCACACTCTAAAAGTGTGGCTCTGCACAACCCTGAATTCATGTTTAGCTGCTTTTATTGTCTTATGGACAGAATAACTTTTTTTATGCTCCTCCATGGTTCCTAATTTGAAGTCGAGGGTTCAGAACATCTCGAGGCCGGTGTCTTGTGTACTGGGTCTGATATATTAAAGTACTGCATGGAGAACCCAGCAGTGACTCTGGGGAACCCTGGAAGGTCCAGAGCCTGGGAACTGCTGGAAGTGGCCATTTCTGTCTATAAATATATAGAAGAAGGATGGAGGAGTGATCTGATTGGCCAGGAAAAAGTGGTGGGGGTGCAACAATAATTCTCCCCCCCCACACACACACACACACACACTTCTCCCAGAGACCCCTTTTGTTCTCTGTGATACACTAAACTGACTCTGATCACTCTGACCACTTTGACTCTGACTTTGACTCTGATCACTTTGACTCTGACTTTGACTCTAATCACTCTGACTTTGACTCTAATCACTCTGACTTTGACTCTGATCACTTTGACTCTGACTTTGACTCTAATAACTCTGACTTTGACTCTGCTCACTCTGACTTTGACTCTGATAACTCTGACTTTGACTCTGCTCACTCTGACTTTAGCTCTGATCACTCTGACTTTGACTCTAATCACTCTGACTTTGACTCTGATCACTCTGACTCTGACTTTGACTCTGATCACTCTGACTTTGACTCTGATCACTTTGACTCTGACTTTGACTGATCACTCTGACTTTGACTCTGATCACTCTGACTTTGACACTGATCACTCTGACTTTAACTCTGATCAATCTGACTTTGACTCTGATAACTTTAACTGATCATTCTGACTATGATCACTCTGACTTTGACTCTGATCACTCTGACTCTGATCACTCTGACTCATTGCTATGACTCTGATCACTCCAAATGATCATTCTGGCTCTGATCACTCTGACTCTGATCACTATGACTCTGATGATCATGACTCTGATCACTCAGACTCTGATCACTCTGACTCTGATCACTCCAACTCTGATCACTCTGGCTCTGATCACTCTGACTCTGATGATCATGACTCTGATCACTCCGACTCTGATCACTCTGACTCTGATCACTCTGACTCTGACCACTCTGACTCTGATCACTCTGACTCTGATCACTACGACTCTGATCACTATGACTCTGATGATCATGACTCTGATCACTCCAACTCTTATCACTATGACTCTGATAACTTTGACTCTGATAATTTTGACTCTGATCACTCTGACTTTTACTCTGATCACTCTGACTTTGACTCTGATCACTCTGTGAATTCCTTGAAGGTCCAGAGCCTGGGAAGCGCTGGAAGTGGCCGTTTCTGTCTATAAATAGATAGAAGAAGGACGGAGGAGTGATCTGATTGGCCAGGAAAAAGTGGGGGTGCGACATGTGAAAAAATATCTAAGGAGAAATATTTCCCATGTTCAGTTCTTTAAAAATCCAAATGATCACTCTGACTCTGATCACTTTGACTCTGATCACTCTGACTCTGATCACTAGGACTCTGATCACTATGACTCTGATCACTCTGACTCTGACCACTCTGACTCTGATCACTCCGACTCTGATAACTCTGACTCTGATCACTAGGACTCTGATCACTATGACTCTGATGATCATGACTCTGATCACTATGACTCTGATCACTTTGACTCTGACCACTCTGACTCTGATCACTCTGACTCTGACCACTATGACTCTGATCACTCTGACTCTGACCACTATGACTCTGATCACTCTGACTCTGATCACTAGGACTCTGATCACTATGACTCTGATCACTATGACTGTGATGATCATGACTCTGATCACTCCGACTCTGATCACTATGACTCTGATCACTCTGACTCTGATCACTTTGACTCTGACCACTCTGACTCTGATCACTATGACTCTGATTATCATGACTCTGATAACTCCGACTCTGATCACTCCGACTCATTGCTATGACTCTGATCACTCAGACTCTGATCATTCTGACTCTGATCACTCAGACTCATTACTCTGACTCTGATCACTCTAACTCTAATCATTCTGACTCTGATCACTGCAGCAAACATAATTTAATAATAACTGCATGTCATGATAACCTACAATTGCGGTTTATGTAAAATTTGAAAAGGTATACTGGAGTTTTCCGTGGCAGCACTCCATAGACACACTGCTTTTAGTCAGACTTGGTCAGTATCTCCAAACCCTCTCCTCCAGGTAGCTGTTTCTCAGAAAGAGACGTTCCCGCCTGCAGCAACCGTTTTCCCTCACTTTCACTTCCTTTGGTAGACCTGGTGCCAACAGCCCCCACTCGGCTTGACTATTTACTAGAAATGAAAGTGATCCAGCAGCCAATCACATTCGACCACTGAAAGAAAAAAAAAGCAGCAGACCAATTAGGGCATCTGTGGGTGTGAGATAAATACAGAACCATTTCCATTCAGTTAGACAGCAGAGCTCAGACTCAGATTAGAATCAGCATGAAAACAGCAGTGGAGAACATCAGAATCCTCTACTTCTCCAAAGGCTGTGAGGAGCCATATGTAGAGGTGAGGCTCTGCAGGATCAGACCAGGAGTCCGGTCCAAGTCTCAGCAGTTTGTTCTGTCCGTTCCGAGTCTCAGCAGTTTGTTCTGTCCGTTCCGAGTCTCAGCATTGTGTTCTGTCCTCTCTCTGCAGATCATCACTGTGCGAAAGTCCACGCGCTCCCTGAGTTTGTGCAGCTCCCCGAGTGTCTCCACGTCTGAGGACGAGGATGTGGAACCACTCCCACTTCTCAACCAGAGGAGCAGCATCCTGCAGGAGCACCACATTGAGCGTGTGAGTGACACACCAGAACACACATATACTCACCTCCACTGAGACACACACACCTGTATATAGCTTTGCCGAATAATACACACCTGCACACAATTATGAGCGGCTGAATACACCTCAGCCAGGTAATACACACCTGCACACACCTGTACACACATATACACAATGCTGCCGAGTAATACACACCTGCACACACCTGTACACCTGCTGAATAATATGCACCCACACATATACACACCTGCACACACATATACACACCTGCACACACCTGTTTAAGATCTGCTTTACAGCATATTGCTACATGGCACAGTCTATTGGATAATTAAAAACAGACAACTTCATGGTTGATAATGAATAATTCATAGTAGATACTGAATCATTCATAGTAGATGCTGAATAATTCATAATAGATGCTGAATAATTCATAGTAGATGCTGAATAATTCATAGTCAATACTGAATAATTCATAGTACATGCTGAATAATTGAAAGTGGTTTCAGAGGTTAATGAATGATCTATAAATCATTAATTGTAGTTCATGTGGATGTCAAAGTGCATGTGTAGCGTGGATGTTAAAGTGTGTGTATGTGTGTGTGTCCACAGCTGGTGGGTCGTCTCCCTCCGCGTGTGAAGGTGTGTGTGTGGGATCTGGTTTACAGTACAGAAGAACATGGAACCAGTCTAAGAACCCTGTACAGACAAACAGCACAGATAGACCGACCAGTCTTGCTGCTCATAAAGGACATGTACAACCAGGTACACAAACACACATACACTATACACACAATACACACACAATACACTGTCCACACACACATACACAAATGAATAGACTGCTTTTCTTTGTGAAACTGTATGAAGAGTTTAAACAGTTTATGGTAGACGTGAGTCTGACTGATGTAGCCGCTCCATGCAAACTGATCTCCGGCACTACTGAGGGTGCAGTGTGTGAGGGTGTGTTGTGATGTGTGTGCAGGTGTTCGGTGCGTTCTCCTCCCATCCGTTCAGAGTAAGTGACAGCTGCTATGGCACAGGAGAGACCTTCCTTTTCTCCTTCGACCCAGAGTTTAAGGTACAGTCTTCTGCATCTTTATCGTCATCTTCTTCATCTGCTGGCTTCACTGGAAGTTCTTCTGATTCACTTCCTTTTCTTCTCACAGACGTTCTGCTGGAGTGGGGAGAACTCCTACTTTGTGAGAGGGTTCCTTGATTCCCTGCAGATGGGGGGAGGAGGGTGAGTCCCATAATCAATTATCTGCACAAGTCTCACGCACTCTGGTCATTTTATTAGAAGAACCTCCCCTGAAGCTGCTCCTTACCATACTTGCTGCTGTACTGGTGTTTCAGATAAAGTGGCCATTGTGTAAAATCACCAGTGAGGTGTTTAAGGTAAAATGGCCAGTGAGTGGAAGCACAGGGTGTGTGTTTCCGATAAAGTGGCCAGGCAGTGAAAGTACAGAGGAGGTGTTCCCACTAAAGTGGCCAGTTAGTGTAGTTCGAGCATCGTTTTAATGCATGCTGACAACTGTGGCCATAAATATGTGAAAGTGGTCTGAGCAGAGTCACCTGACCATTGTTGTCTTGTCCCCAGGGGACCTTTCGGCCTGTGGCTGGATGGCGATTTGTGCCGCGGCGCCACGTTTTCCTGCAACACTTTCCGGAACCAGCCTCTCTCTCCCCAGCATGACTTCAGCATCCAGAATCTGGAGGTGTGGACCTTCCAGTAAAAACACACCCACACACACACGCACACACACACACACACAGACTGTATCTGTGTAACAGAAAAACTGAACCTGCCATTCTGGTCCGGGATGAGGTGCAGCGGGAGTGGACAGGCTGGGACAGGAGTCCTGAATCTTGCAGGAAGACATCCTGAGGAGAACCTGGAGCCCCTCACCGCTCCTACCAAACACTACTGAGAAAAAACACACGCACACCGTAGGGTCTCCCTCACCACACTGCGGCACACAGACTGTTTACATTTCTAACGTCTGATTCGACGTGTCTCCAGGCCTGAAACTAGATTTAAAAGGGATGTTCAATGTAATTATTTTATTATTGTCGTTTTTACATGAGATAAATTATTTTTGTACTTCCAAAAAAAATGTATGTGTGACACCGTTGATCGGTGTGTTTGTCTTTCGCCTTTTTTATTAAAAGAAATATTCTGAGGATCCTGTTGTGGCGTGTTCTACACACAAACAATGGAACAGCGTAACCCCCATATTCTGTTCAAAAATATTCAAAATTGAGATCAATTTGACCAGCATGGTGGGGGGAAGGGGGGGCGCGACAATGCCTTCAGGGCCGGCACTTGTTACGGTCCTAAAGCAGAGGGACGTTAAATATTATAAAACTGCAGATTACGGCATATTACCCTCAGTATCACCCGAAGCAACCAAAACAAATGTGTGTAAAATGTTGATATTTCTTGTGGAGTCAATTTTAATCCAAAGAACAGTAACATACAAAATGTGAAGAGACACTGTTCCCATTAAATTAGGAAATGTTGTTTAAATGAAGCAAAAAAATGGTGAATGAAAACATTAAATGTTGAATTAGGGTCAAATGCCCACGTCTGGTGACATTAACATAAGCTTTTGCTTTTCAAAGACTTAAAAAAATTGGAGTAAGAAGGTTTAACAGTGTATTTTAGCTTAGTCATTTGTGTTAATTGCGAATTAGTGGGGATATAAGCTTCCATTACTTGTTAGCTATATTATATCCTGTGCTATGGCTACAGAGCCTAAATTTAGAAACAAACACTGACCATCTTTATCCTAAACCACCCATAGGGGAAAATCACATTAATACAAAGGTTCTTCTGCTGTTCTCATCTGCTTCTCAGTTTTCTTTTCTTTAACAACCTTATGGATTTCAGAACTGACAAACTTTGGTTGAGACTTGAATTTGATCACTGCTCAAAGTTTTATCTGAAGATCTTATGATCTGAAACAAATAAAGCTCAGGGCAGTGAGAGAAAAGAAACTTAAATTGGGATCTGGCTGAGATTAGAGCAGCTCCTTCTCAGCATCTGAATTTAAGAAGCATGAACAAATGGCCAAAACCTCATATTTATGTTAAACTGAGCTTCGTTATGTTTAGGAGAAACAGGCTGGATGGAAAAGTGTCTTATTCCTTTGTCTTTAAAGTGTCTCTGAAGAGCAGAACTTGTTGAAGTGGAGCAGTTCAGGCCTTCGGGGGTTATTGGCTACTCACTTTCCTGAAACAGATGAAAGGTGGTGTGTCGTCCCACGAGCGAAGTGAAGGGTTTGATTAAAGCCTATAAATAGTTGGGATAAACCCGAAAAGCCCTTTACTGAACACTCGCCCTCTGAACAATAACCTGATTCAGCCTGCTGTTTAGCAGCTAAACCAAACACTTTCCAGGTTATTTAACTGTGATATGTTTGTTTTTTACATCATCAGAGGTTTATTGTTGACATTTACATTAACCTTTAACTCATGGAAGGTGAGTCATTTTCAGGTTTTATTCACCAGATCAACTATTTCTTCACCTTTTTATCTCTACTTTTCATCTCTCAGAGTTACACAATCTCTGTTACTGTGCTTTTAAGACTAATATGTGTAAATGACCTTTGTTCTGATTGGCTTTTTTATTCAGAAAGCAGTCTAGACTGAAGTATTTCTGTAGGTTAAATGGGTGGAGCTGAACTGCTGTAGGTTGAATGGGCAGAGCAAGACTGCAGTAGGATGGGTGGTTGGGGATAATCTGCTATAGGATGAATGGGCGGGGCTAATCTGCTGTAGGTTGAATGGGTGGAGCTAAACTGCTAAAGGTTGAATGGGTGGAGAAAGACTGCAGTAGGATGGATGGGCGGGGCTAATCTGCTGTAAAATGAATGGGCAGGGCTAATCTGGCGAGGCTAATCTGCTGTACAATGAATGGGCGGGGCTAATCTGGCAGGACTAATTTGCTGCAGGTTGAATGGGTGGAGCTAAACTGCTGTAGGTTGAATGGGCGTAACAAGACTGCAGTAGGATGGAGGGGCGGGGCTAATCTGGCAGGGCTACTCTGCTGTAGGGTGAATGGTTGCGGCTAATCTGCTGTAGGGTGAATGGTTGGGGCTAATCTGCTGTAGGATGAATGGGCGGGGCTAATCTGGCAGGACTAATTTGCTGTAGGTTGAATGGGTGGAGCTAAACTGCTGTAGGTTGAATGGACGTAAGAAGACTGCAGTAGGATGGATGGGCGGGGCTAATCTGGCAGGACTAATTTGCTGTAGGTTGAATGGGTGGAGCTAAACTGCTGTAGGTTGAATGGGTGTAACAAGACTGCAGTAGGGTGAATGGTTGCGGCTAATCTGCTGTAGGATGAATGGGCGGGGCTAATCTGCTGCAGGGTGAATGGGAGGGGCTAATCTGCTGTAGGGTGAATAGGCGGGGCTAATCGGTTGCCATATGAATGGGAGGAGCTACATTCCTGTAAACTGAATGGGAGGGACTGATTAGTGAATGCCTTGGTTTTTATAAGATCACAAATACAATACTGTACATTCAAAATGGGCCATTTTTGCAAATACATTTTTCATATATTTGTACTGTTTGAACTGCAGTTTACACACTGCATCAAAATAAAAAAAAAAGATCTAGAAAAAAGGTCCTTAAATTACACATTTTCTGTATGAGATGTTGAAAGCTGAACAATAATAATCTTCCTTTCAGGAAAGTGGCTCTTTATAATCACACGTCAACAGAGCACAGCACACAATGTGAACAAGTTTCTCATTCTTTTTCTGATATTAACCTATTCATCAAGTAAGGCAGCTGGCTACCACTAATGCGGACAGTGCCTCAAGGGTACCTCTGTTGTGTCATCAGCAGTCCAGGGATTCGAACACACGACCTTCCGATATTAGGGTGAACTTCCTAATCACTGCCCAGTACCTTCCATACATACATTTCACAATACATTGAGTTGGAATAAAAGAGTGAATATTATTTTTAGTTACATTTAAGACCAAACAGAAGTAAAAATTTTAAAGAATGGGAATGAAGATGAGATCACTGCTCCTCTGATTCACTTTAACCCGTTTAACTGTAGTGAAATTGTCATATTAAACTGTCCCACAGCGCCATCTAGTGGCTATTACAGTACACACTGCCAGTGTGTGAGCTCAGTGCCTGCAGTAAATGCCGTATACCTGCAGTAAGGTGTGGTGTACTAAAGTTTACCCAGGAAAACTATAGTCTTTATTACAGTGCCTATATTATATATGTACGTAAAGTAAAGTGTAGCATAATACGTATCCTAAGGTAATAATATAGTATTTATTGTGTTGCCTATACTAAATACAGTGTATCTGTAGTAAAGTGTAGCACATTAAGTAATTCTAAACTGTAGAATGCATTATAGTGCCTATATTAGATACAGTGTATCTGCATTAAAGTGTAGAATAGTATAGTATACTAAAGTATGTCAGTATACTAAAGTAAAACTATAGTATTTATTACAGTAAGTTCATTAAACACAGTGTATATTAGAGTAAAGTGTGGTTTACTAAATTATTCTATAAGACCATGTTTGGGGCTATTAATGGACTGAATTGAGAATGCATGCTGAATTTCAATACATTTCTTGGAAACAGAATTGCATTCAAGTGATGGAAAGTGGCACTTGAACATGTCAATCCCATTAATCACATAAATGATAAACATGAAAATTTATGCAACGCTGAAGAACGAGTAATGTATGTTTTATACATTAAAATGTTACTTTCACAAATCTCTGTTATTAATAAAAAAGTAAAATATGAACTTTGGTAGGCATGTGTCCTGCACATTGTCTCTAGCAACAGGTATTCCGGAATCAGACTAAAACTCAGTTTCCCAGAGTTCCATGAGAGTTGGAGTTCGTGGCCAATGTCAGTCATTATTAATCAGTTGTTAATGTACAGAACTTACGTTTCATAAATTTTTTAAGCCATTTTACCAGGTGTTTGTAAGGCGTAGTGTAATAAGTGTAATCTCAAATACATGGTGAGAAACAGTAATACATGCAATTCCACTTAATTCCTATTCAGTTTCTCACGGTTGTTGAATTCAAATTCTAGTTCCATTTCTTGTTTGAATTAGGGGAGTTTATTCATGAATTGACCTCAGCCTTGGTGTATATTTTTTAATAATAAAAACCCCCCACAAAACTATACATTTATTTGCGGGCTGTTTATAATATTACAATGAATAAATAAACGATGCTTTTACATTACATCTGTTATCTGTAAGCTGCATGGCTTTATCATATATATATATGATATATATATATAAATATATGCAATATTATACTAAATAAATAATAATTTTAAACAAAATTATACATTTGCTTGAGTCTGTTTGTTTGTTTACCGGCTGTTGTCTGACGGGAAGCTGCGCGCGGTGACGTTCTTCCTGGTGTGTGTTTATGTCCGCGGTCCGCGGCTCTTTGCTGCATTTTCTGCTTGATATTTTCGGTTTTTTACAACAAAAACTGGGGAAACCTGTGGTTTTACACCTTCTCGTTCGGAACAGAAGTCCTGGGATGCTTGATGTTTCAGCGACAGTGTGTGTTTTGTAGAGAAGCTCTCGGTAAGTAGCTGCCTTCGATAGCCTTCCGAGTGGAATTATTCTGTTCCACCTTAACCGTTGCTGCTGTACCAGCCTGGCGCCTGAAGCTGCCGCGATCACTAAGAAACACTAGCTACTTAAAATGTGCTTAACTTTACCTTAATTCAGCCCCGAAAATACACCAAACCCCTTCTTTTGAGTTAAGCGACCGTTAATTTATGAACCGATCCCTTAATTTGACCTTAATAGTGGATTTAAGGCATGAGCGTGAACCCCCTTAATCTTAAATTTAAATTCAGGAGGTTATATTATTTAAGGGGCAAAAAAGTAAGGGGTAAATGCCCTAATCCTTGCACTTTTTCCCCATCATTTTAAAAGTAAGGTAATTTTAAGGGGTATGGTTTCTTTGTAGATGTAACAGTCAGGTAACTTCTGCAGCATTTAAGGCGGAACGAAATAATTCCGTTCTGAAAGCTAACTTCAGCTTCGCTAAGACAGCTTTTCTCCCATTCTACACCATTTACATGCATGACACTTCACCTGTACCCCCTTTTATCCTCGCTTACTCCTATCTAACACTGTTTATTCCCGTTTTGTTTAATTTCGACCTTTATAAACACCCAAAACGTGCCGTTAAGTAAACACCCAATCGTCCCTGACGTAGTAAATGAAATATACAGCATTCGGACAGATTTTGTGTCATACATTTTATACCTGACCGTGTCGTTTATTTTTAGAATTCGGTTTCCGTCCCAAGCTTACTTTCGTTTGTGAGAAACAGGTACTTTCTCTTTCGCTTTGGACAGCAAGGCAGGCCAGGGCAAGTCTAATAATACTGTAATGACTGTGTAATAAAAGATTAATACAGATGTACTGAGGAACCGGTGAACCCAAGGGGGTATGGCCCAAAATATGATGCATATGATTTAATGTAGTCGAAAAGGTTAACAGGGTGTGATTTATTGACCAAAACGTGTCTCGTACTGCTTAAATTATGTAATATGTATTGCTATTAACATACAATGTATTAAACGTTCATAAATGTGGTTAGAATGTAAGCCATTAGTCAAGATTATGCCAGATTAGTTACATAAATATGTTGTGTAGACTGTGTGATGAATCAGGAAGGTTACAGTGCTGGTCGCAGCAGATTTCAGAACCTGTAGGGCAGATTTTTTTTCTCTCAGCTCTAGTAGATACTGTTCAGCTTTATTATCATACATGATCATGTTATTATCATTAGTAAGAAATCAGACTAGTAAATTCATTCGTTTTTGTGGCTTTAACCAGTCACTTTTGTTGGAGGATGTTTTCTGGATTATTCCTTTTTTTTTTTTTTTTATCCGGATGTGTGTGTGTTTGTGTCTCAGTTCCAGTATGGAGTCGCCGCTGGTGGATGATGATATCTGCATCCTAAAGCATGAGACGGCGTACGTGGCAGAGAGTCCGGTGGCCATGTGTTCGGGGGACGAGTCCGTGGCTTCTCACTTTGCTCTGGTCACGGCATACGAGGACATAAAGAAACGCCTGCGGGACACAGAGAAAGAAAACACCCTCCTGCGCAAACGTGTCAAACAGCTAGAAGACAAGGTCTGTTCACGGACAAAATCTCCTCAAAAATCTCCAGAAAATCTCCCCATAGATCTCAAACAAATCTCCAGCAAATCTCGACCATGAATCTCCAACAAATCTCCAAACATCCCAAACAAATCTCCAAAAAATGTTCAGGCTCCTCATGTCACAGATATCAGAGCACGACCTCAACTTTAAATTAGGGTCAAAATTCCACTTTACAATCTCCAGTACTGATATTGCACACTCGAGTATCTGATACTGATACCAGTTCGATCCTGTCATTTTTCCTCTTCAACAACTAAGCTGTTAATGACACGTCTGTCTGAATCCGAAACGACTCCCTACTTCCTGTGGAGGTGCTGTGTATGTTCTAAAAATTCCAGTTCTACACTCATGTAGTGCCCAATATGTGCTTTATGAGGATGCAGCCCTGTGTGTCTGTCTTGCTCAGAGATCAGTTTAGCATTTACAGGATCAGTCAGGCTGAGATCAGATCATATGATTTTGACCTGAATCAGACCTGTTCTGTCAGATTGGAAATGACAGCTGTAATAACGTAAAATGTATAAAACTAATATCTATGTGCATAATACGGAAAATCCAACAGAACACTAAGTCCTGGCTTAAGATAAAAATTACTACCATTTAGTAAATCATAGTATGGCAACATGAAAAAACATGTCCCGATTGTAGTCTATCCTCTACTCTGAGCTACGTTCGTCGTGTTTTGAGAAAAATCTGGCCCCCTTCATCTGAGACGGAGATTTTATTGACTGCCATTAGATGTGGTGATCTTTCTGAGTGTATGTTGTACAATCGGTTGTGCTCACTGCTGTGTGTGTGTGTGTGTGTGTGTGTGTGTGTGTGTGTGTGTGTGTGTGTGTGTGTGTGTGTGTGTGTGTG
>JBBJLR010119509.1:0-19637 GCA_037577145.1 Brachypetersius gabonensis | reverse complement strand
GTGTTGGTGTGTGTTTGTGTGTGTGTGTGTGGGGTGGGGGTGTTTTTTGTGGGAGGGGGTGTGTGTGGTCTCTCTCTCTCTCTCTCTCTCTCTCTCTCTCTCTCTCTCTCTCGTTCTCGTCTCCTCTGTGATGTAACTGCTGTCTGTACTCTGGTTCCGTCTGACCGAGCTCAACACATCAAACCAACAAACCTTACAAACAAACAACTATTTGACATCCATCCATTCATCCATCCATCCAAACATCCATCCATTCATCCAACAAACCATCCATCCATCCAAACATCCACTCAACCATCTGGCCTAACACCCCAGACCCGTCACACCTGACCCAACACACTTGTTGGAGACGTCTGGTTCCAATCACCTCCATTGTAGTGAAATCAGTCTTACAGGTAAAGTAGTGTAATTTTGTACCACTGAGTGATGCCAGACTCTCCACTATTATTCTACAGCACACCATGAGCACACACACACACACACACACACACACACACACACACACACACAACCTTCATACACTCTACAAAATAGTGCTGCCACATTAGGTTCCCTAGAGAGCATTTCAGTAGACAGTTCTGTAAAAAGCTGTGTGAGCAAATGAAGTGTGAGTGTGTGTGTGTGTGTGTGTGTGTGTGTGTGTGTGTGTGTATGTGTGTGTGTGTGTGTGTGAACACAGAACCTTTCTAAGATTTAATGGAAAGGTTCGTCTAAAGATTTCCCTGGAACTGTACAGCTAAACCAAAACCCTTTATTGTGAGGTGTGTACACTCTCACTGAGCTCATCTTCAGGAAACAAACAAACAAACAAGCAAACAAACAGACAAACAAACGCAGTAGTTTTACCCCGTCTGTCGCCTTTGTCCAAATGTAACATCCAGCTCCATCCTTTCAGTAGATCCCTCTTTCTCTCTTTCTCTGTCTCCTTTCTGCCTTTCTCTTCTTTTATGTATCTGTCTTTCTCTCTTTTCCCTCTCTCTCTCTATCTCTACCTATCTGTCTATTTGTCTATTTATCTGCCTGTGTCTATTCGTCTATCTAACTGTCTGTCCGTCTCTCTATCTATCTATCTATCTATCTATCTATCTATCTATCTATCTATCTATCTATCTATTTATCTGTCTGTCTATCTGTCTATCTGTCTATCTATGAATCAATCTCTGTCTTTTTCTCCCTATGTCTCTATTTCTCCTCTTATTTCTCCTCTTCTCTTCCCCTATTTATCTGTCTCTTTTTTCTTTCCCCCCTCTCTCTGTTGCTCTCTCTCTCTCTCTCTCTCTCTCTCTCTCTCTCTCTCTGCACCTACACTCTCTGTAGTGACTGAATCTCTTTCTTCCCCAAAACACTGGCCTCTCTGTGCTCCTCTCTTTCTGTCCCTTCACCCGCCCTCCATCCCTCTCTCCCGCCCTCTCTCTCTCTTTCTCTCTCTCTCTCTCTTACTCTCTCACACACGTTTCCTTTGGTTTCCTTGTTATTTGATAATAAGGTCAATGCTGATGATTTCATACATCATACAGTCCAACATAATGATGGATAGCTTTTTTTATTTGTTTGTTTATTTGGAAGGCCCTACCCTGCAGCTCCTCCTTAGACTGTTGATTGATGGTATGTGTTTTTGATCTACATTCCAGACATGTTTAGCACCAATCTGCATCTAACCTGCTGCCCCGCCCCCTTACCGAATGCACCAGCCAATCAGGGGCTTCTGAAGAAGACAAGCTGCAAATTGTGGCTGAAACTAGAACTTCTCAGGACCTGTGTCAGATCACTTCAACGCAGCTCAATGGAAACTATATCAGTCTCTATAGGAACTTTATAGTGGCTCTATAGCAACTTTACAGCAGCTCTATAGGAGCTCTATGGAAGCTGTATAGAAACTCTAAAGCAGCTCTATAGAAACTCTAAAGCAGCTCCATAGGAACTTTATACCAGCTCTATAGGAACTTTACCGCATCTCTAAAGAAGCTCTATGGCAGTTCAATACAAACTTTAAAGCAGCTCTAAATGGAGTTCTATGGCTGCTCTAAAGGAACTTTATAGCAGCTCTATAGAAACTTTAAAGCAGCTCTAAAGAAGTTTCATAGCAGCTGTAGATGAACTTTACAGCAGTTCTATAGGAACTTTACAGCTGTTCTATAGAAACTCTATGGCCGCTCGATAGAAACTCTACTGCAGCGCTTTAGGAACTCTATAGCAAAGCTCTATGGGAGCTTTAAAGCAACTCTTCATAGATCCTCTGCAGAAACACTATGGCAGCTCTACAGGAACTCTATAGTGGCTCTATGTTAACTCTATGGTAACACTTTGGCAGCATAACAGGAACAATTGCAGGTCTACAGCAACTCTATTCAACCTCTGAGGCAATTAACAGCAGCTCTGTTGTAACAGTATATTACAGTTTTTCTTTGTTGTTTTGGTTCATTTCTTGAAAAAGAAATTACATTCTTAACACTATGAGATCATTTGGTCAAACAGTCTTACAGTTCTGTGCAACGTAACAGCTCACTAGCAAAAGTTCATATCTCTCCCAAAACTGTTCACACATGCTTCAAAGCTAGATTCCTTTCGCATATAAAGAGTCAGTACCTTAAAAATGATAAAGATCTTACTCAATTGCTTTGGCTCATTTGCATTCACTTAGTGCTTTTGCCAAAATAACCTGGATGGTTCAGCACAATACTGTGGATCACCTGCAGAAGCTGCAGAAGTTTTCCCATGTGTCAAAACTAAGTTTATTTCTCATATAAATAGTCAGTGCATTGTCCCTTTGGCATTGTGTAAGCACTGCAAGTCAAAATGCCTAGATGTTTTGTCACTATGGCAGGGATCTAGCTAACAGAATACAATTATGTATAAAACTGAAAAAAAGGATTTCACAGTAAGAGCAGTTTCCAAAATTTGATATCACACACACTGCACTCATACTGCCAAGGAAATTTTAACCATTTTTATTCACACACATAAAATAACTTCCATACATTATAGTACATGAAAAGAAAATATATGTACGAAATATAAACACAAACAAAAAACAAGAAAAATGATATCTAGCATACAGTGCTGTAAATAAAGTTTCACAACAACAGTAACACTCGCTGTGTCCGAAACTGCGATTTTTAGTGCGTAGTGCGCTCACACTGAAAACCAAGATAAATTCAGTGAACTGAAAGTACCCGGATGGTGCACTGAAATCGGCCAGAAAACGCAGTGCAGAACGATGCACTCTTTGCGCACTAAATGGGCGCCATTTTGACCACGTAGCGGAGGGTGCGGGACTTTCAACGTGTTTTCGAATTGTATAATGCCGGCAAACAGTGAAATACAAGCCCAAGCACAGGCAGCTGGTTCGTATAAATGTAAGTAACGTTAATAAAATTATTTTACTGATGTACACTGCGGTAAAACCGGCAGATATTTTGGTGGCTGGAGAATCGCGAGCAAATGTTAGTCCGTCACTTCCGCTAAGTGCGAAACGTTAGTGTTCCGTTTAGGACAGCACCGACCCACAGCAGTGCGCACTACAGAAGGCAGTGCGCACTACGCACTAAACCTCAGTGCCCTGACGGTAGTGCGCGGTTTCGGACACAGCCATCGTCACTGGTCGCTGTCATCACTCTCTCTCCTGGAGAAGGAGATTGTTAAATTGCCCCCTCACTGGTCTGGGACATCCACCGTGGCCCACTGACCAATGATGTTATGACCACATCAGCTGCTTAATGGTCATCTGATGCTTCTTCAATACCTGGTCTATTGTGGAGATGCTGATTTTGGAATATGGCATTGTCTTGAAGGATTGCATCATGGATCTGTCTCAGTGTGATAGCATTATTTGCAATCACCATGTTACAGATCTCTTGTTCTTGTCGTTCATTGAGAAGTTTTCCTCTGCCACCTGTAATGATATCAATGCAGGCTAAAGGTAACAGTAAAAGACAAAGTACATTATTTACTCTTCTCTGTTGTTGCTGAAGAACTAGAGTCCCTGCTAGGTGACAAGGCCTGTGAAAATTTAAATCTGGTCAAAAGACAAATATTTCACAAAGCTTGATGCATCACAAGGATTCTGGCATATTCGTTTGGATGAGGACAGCACAAAATACTGTACCTTCAACACTCTGTTTGGCAGATATTCCTTTCTGAGAATACCATTTGGAATAATATCTGCATCAGAAATCTTTCACAGAGCGATGGAACACACCATTGATGGACTTGTCATACATTGATGACATCATCATCTGGGGATCTTCACTGCAAGAGCACAACAGCAAACTAATCAAAGTGCTGCAGAAAATCAGCATGAGTGGACTGAAACTGAACAGAGACAAATGTCAGTTTGGTGTACAAGAACTTTTGTTTCTTGGAGACAAATTGTCATGTCAAGGGATACAGCCTGATTGTGACAAAATGAATGCTATTCTGAAAATGAAATGTCCAACAGACAGGAAAGGAGTACAGCGTATCATGGGCATGGTGAACTACATAGGAAAGTTCATTCCGAATCTTTCTGCAAAAACATCATGTCTGAGAGAACTTTTGCTGAAGAGAACAGTCTTCACATGGACAGACAAACATGAGAGCGAATAGCAACATTTGAAAGTCGCATTGACCTCAGCACCCATTTTACAGTTCTTTGATCCGACCAAGAAAACAAAGGTGTCGACAGATGCATCCAAAAATGGTCTTGGTGCAGTTTTATTGCAAGCTGATGATGACATCTGGAAGCCAGTAGCGTATGCAAGCAGATCCATGACTGACTCTGCGTGTCGATACGCACAAATCGAGAAAGAGTGCTTAGGATTAGTTTTTGGTCTGGAAAAATTTCACTATTACGTTTATGGTCTTCCTACCTTCACTGCAGAAACTGATCATCGTCCACTGATTGCAATAATAAAGAAGAATCTCAATGAGATGACACCAAGGATTCAGAGACTGATGATGAAATTGCAATGGTACGATTTCAATCTGGTGTACACACCTGGCAAATACTAAGTACTTGCAGATACCCTGTCAAGAGCACCTACACAACACAGTGTGAGTACAACTGAATTGCAAGCAATCATTGAAAACATACATGATGGATGGATGATGAACTCCTCTCCAAAACTCCGTGACATCAGAGGTGATCTGGGTGTAGTGGATGGAATTCTGCTGAAACAAAACAGAATAGTGATTCCTAAAAGTTTGAGAAAAGACATTCTGCACAGGATTCATGAAAGTCATCTTGGCATCGAGAAATGCAAAAAGAGAGCTAGAGACAGTCTTTTGGCCTGGAATTAACAAAGACATTGAAAAGATGGTAAGACAGTGTGACACATGTCAAAAACACAGAAACAATCAGACAAAAGAGCCAATAATAATAATAATACAAGACTTACCAACATCACCTTGGAAGAAAGTTGGAATGAATCTTTTCCACATGAAAGGCAATAATTATCTAATAGTGATTGACTACTATTCAAATTATCCTGAATTGGCCGTACAGTCAAATTTGTCTTCAAAATGTGTGACAACACATGCAAAATCCATTTTTGCGAGACATGGGATGGCACAGACTGCCGTCAGTGACAATGGTCCATGCTTTAACAGTAAGGAATTGCAAGATTTTGCAGTCCAATATGACTTTGAGCATGTAACTTCCAGTCCAGAATATGCACAGTCTAATGGCAAAGCGGAAAAAGGAGTGCACATTCTAAAACAACTGCTAAGAAAGGCTTCGGACAGCAATTCTACAGAACCTCTCCTCTAGAATGTGGCATAGCCCCGGCTGAGATGCTGATGAACAGGAAACTCCACACTACATTGCCATCTTGTGTCAAGAGAAAAGGTAATGTGAGAATGAAACAGAAATCTTACTATGACAGAGCTACGAAGCATCTACCACCATTGGTGAGGAATGATGTTGTTCGAGTCAGGGATGATGAGTACTGGAGCAAGAAAGCTACAGTCATGCAACAGGTAGCTCCAAGATCATACACAGTGAAAACGGATGATGGACAAATCCTCAGAAGGAACAGACGTGATCTGTTGAAAACTGAAAAGGAAAGAGAAGATCTGGATCAAAACCATGCAAACCCTGAGTCAACTGCATTATCAACCACAAATGCCTGTGACACTGATTCAAACAAAGGAAAACACATACCAGACAATCAAACAGTTACACTTAGGAGATCCACAAGACACATTAAAAAGCCTGATAGACTGAACCTGTAAAAATGGCTAAAAAGTAATGTGATGTGTATAGTTGATTAATGTTGATTGTTCAACAGTTTGAATATTGACATTGAGTTTAAAATGTTGTTATAAGTGTAAATAAGACAAATATACTTGTTTGTTTATTTGCAGAAAAAACGGGGATGTAATGATATCAAGTGATTGTTTTATAATATCATGTGATTGTATGTGTTACCAAAGTAAGCCACTAGAGGGCAGTGTGTTTAATGTATGGGTTGAGAACTTTAGAGTAAGAAAGTGAGTGCTGGTTAGAGAGACCGCATGATAAAGAAGACTGAGATCCAAACGTTGTACATAGAAGTCAAAGGACAACACTGTATGACGATTTGTAATGTATGACTTATGTATTTGTTACAGAATAAGTAACCAATGTAATTGTGTTGCTGTTTGACTTACAGTTGTAATGCCTCACTTCCCAGTGACTGGAATACTACTCTAAACTTTATTAATAATTCCAATGTATTTTCTTTGTCATTTTTATAGTATCATACTGTAACATCACATTGAGGTAGGATATTACAGTAGTGTAGGCCTACACACACACACACACACACACTCACACACACTGCAAAAGGTTTGGATGATGGAGGAGACTGTAGAACGTCAGGCTGCACTCGGCGACCTGCCTCTGCCATTGTTGACAACATGGTCTATAACTGGCTCGAAATCGTGCTCCTCGGCCTCTTCCCCAAATTCCACCACCATGCATCCTCACTCCTCCTCCTCCTCCTCTTCCTCTTCTTCTTCCTCCTCCTCCTCTTCCTCGAGCAGGAAGTTGCCCTTGTTCATTTACTTAGTGAGGTACCTCCATGTTCGTACTGCAAATGGTACTGGCCCTGGCCAAGCTCTACATACATGTTTGGAAGCTTTTCACAACCATAGACAGCACCTGTTAGGAAGCTAAACTGTTTGGCTGATGTGGGAAACTTCTTCTTTATTAGTCAAGTTCTAATTTCACCTGACTGTCAAGAATTTATCAGATGTTCCAAGAAATTCATATATGGTGTTCATGGTATTATGTTCTTGACTAATTTTGACAATTGAACAGACTATTGTGCATATGATGACTTCATGCTGACATGTTTTGGAGAGAACAACCATTAGACTGAGAATCAACTAATCAGTTTATATAAGCAAGATCTATTTATTTGGAAAATGTGCTAATGTGGGCTCATTGTGTTAACTGTCGGCTACTTGTACATAACCATCTGCAAAGATGCCCTGAGACACTTGAGACATGTACTAAGACATTTGCAGTTCGATGAAATCAATGAGAAATGCCATTCTGTTGTGAACAATTGCAAGATGGTTTGGAGTTTTGTCCATGTTATTATGAGAATCTCATTTCTGTTTCAAGAAATGAGCCAAACAAATGGAGAAAAACTGTAACCCTGAAGGAATTGTGTTGTTCTCAGCTCTAGTTCTCATCCATGTGACTTTCAAGATTTTTTTGGGTATTAAATGGGTTCCTGGCTCAGTATATTGATGTTCAGGCAGGCCTGGTGGTGGCACTGTGGAGCTCCAGAGTGGGAAATGGTGTTCTGTTCACAATCGTTCCTCCAGGCTGCAGAACCCCCAGCAGCTGCTGTGGGAGGTGCCTGATAACCAGGGTTCGGAAGATCCTGGGAGAATCGCCAGTTTACGGTTTTATTGGCAGTGATAGGGAACAGGAATAGTTTTTAAAGAGGAAAGGTCTCAATAGGACTTTCTACATCTACATGCTTCTACTTAATATTTACTAAACAAATACTCAACAAATAAATCTACTGTATTTTCACCATGTGAGTTCCTTTATTAGACAAAAAATTATTGATGCAATTATAGTTTTTGTATAGTTTTGATTCCAGATGATTAGGCAGACCATCATACTGGTGGTGCTGAATGCTGCGTGGTTGGAACTCCTTTATCTAGACTTATTTTTTGTAGCCTGTCACAGTAAACATTTGTTCCAATTTCTTACATTTAATCTCTTCATTCTGACAGGACGTTTACACCAACAAGGAGATTCAAAGAAAATAAAAAGAAATGAGGGACTCAAGAACTTTTCACAGCGCAGTATGTCCATACAAATACATTCGCCTTGATGAAAGCACTCAATTACAGGTTACATTTAAAAACAGATTTTTACTCACATCCTCCTTACCATGTTGACTTCCTCAGTAGCGTTACAGTTGTGTTCGGCTCTAGTCAAAAACGCGACCCTCCACCCCCCCCTCCCCCCAACCGCAGTGAAACTGCGAGAATTAAAGTGAAACAGTTTCACAGCGTCTCGATTCAATTAAATGTAAATCTCCTCAGACCCGGCGGCTCAGGGATTTTCCAGGTTTCAATGGACTCTAATGGTAAATAAGTGCCTGCTGTGATTGGGTAGTTTTCCACTTCACAATGACTGACATAACACTGTGGCCAATTGCCGCCTTTAGCTGTGTCCGAAAGTGCACTTGTTCACTTGTTCACTCGTTGACAACATAGTTTTTGCAATATAAGGGGCTAGTGAACAAGGGGAGGTGACATTTAGTTAATTTCGGACACTCGGGATGTTACATGTTACTGTTGCTTAATTTGTGCTCCGGATCTTGGCAATATATCTCTGTCGCATAAATACATGTCTCGTCTCTCTAGTTCAGACTCAGCCCACACAGGAGGCGGGGTTTCGTGTGCGGTCTGTGGTACGCGATTTGGGCCGGCAAACGGGAAAATTATCTGGCCGGCCCAAACTTGACATCGGCCCACCGGGCAAATGTCCAGTCTGTCCACAAGTCCCCACCACCACCCAGCCAAGCTGGAACTGGTGAAATCCCTGGCAAAAAATCCCTGCCGGTCTGACAGACAGATTAACAACTTCACCAAGAGGACCAGGAGGGCAGAATTGATTTATAAGGTGAGAAAGAGGTTAGATATGTTTTATTGGGATTTAGAAATATTGTTAATTATGTACTACTGAAATAAACATTACTATTGTGTGTTTGTAAGATTTGCACAATAAAATACTTTTTATATTTTGTAGTTATTTAACACTAACTGAGGAGATTGTGGAAAGAGCAGAAGAGAGAAGATATATCAGAATGTGAGGCAGCAAAAGCAGAACATGGAGGTGAAGAACTTGGGGAAGAAAATCAAGCTGCCCAGGGGCGGCGAGGTACTGAGTTCGTTTCGCGGTGCGACAGGGATGAAGAGGGATTTGTTTCACCAAAACTATTGACCAGGAGCCGCCACTGAAACACACACACACACACACACACACACACACACATATATATATACACAGTAACCCCCCAGTTTTACATCTGTCAGGAGAAACGGAATCAGTCTTATGTGGATTTTTTCATTTTTTCATCAATTCAGCTACATTTCCATATAATATATGACTGTGTAAATGTTTTTGTACTGTCCAGAGAAACACAAAGAAAGACTCAGAGCTCAGAGGTTTGTAGCCAACCCAAGAACTTGCTTGCTGCTGATTGCATCCGACAGCTGCAGACCAGAATTTCTTTAGTAGAGCATCTGGAGTGTTTCTCTTGTTTTTTTGTTTTGTTCTTTTTAAAGCCCTATATATTTTTTTCTGTAAATTAAATTAAGAGGCTGAGCTTTAAAAAATATTGGTTGATTACCTGTTCCATATTGGCGATTACCTGTCTGTGATTACCTGTACAATAAAATTATTGTCCTGCTTATACTAAACTGCAGTGCATACCAAAGAAAAGCCTGTGCATTAATTGTGGGAGACGGCAGTTCAGTGTGCAATGTCCAGCACATATGCGGGTTTAATAATAATAATAAATGTATAATAATAAGCAATTATACGAATACAGGTTTACCTTTCCTTTTTTGTTAAGGGTAATGTATTAAATTGAGTTTAAAATGAAATGAAAGTGTTTTGGGATCATATTTGGGGGTATATTTAGGGGCTCCTGGAAAGTAAGCGAGGGGTGGAGGTTACTGTGTGTGTGCGTGTATGTGTGTGTGTGTGAGTGCGCGCGCATATATAAGGGATGTCAGTAGATTGAAATATTTAATGCCATAATATATATAATATGTACATATGGCAGCTGTAAATTGCAGCTGGGATAGGCTCCAGCCCCCCCCCCCCAAAACTTGCAAAGAGGGACCAACTCCATATGAAAGTCATATGGATAAATGACACTAGAACGGCTGGCAGCATCAATTGACATAATTTCATCACCGCTCTGAATCAGAATTGTGTCCGTTGGCCTATTGGAGCAGCAGCAGCTCAGTAAGAGTCATATGGGTGAGGTGTAGGTGTAGGAATCTTTACAGATTGTTGTTGTTTCATACTGTTGGGCTTCAGAGACGCCATCGACCGGAATCACATTCCCTGTATGTGTCGCTCACACACTCCGCCAATAAACGTGATTCTGACTCTGACTCTGATACTGACTCTGACTCTGATTCTGATTCTGATTCTGATTCTAACTCTGACTCTGATACTGACTCTGATTCTGATTCTGATTCTGATTCTCACTCTGACTCTGATTCTGATGTGGCGCCTGGCGCTGTCCACTGGATGCTTGCTGTGTCGGCTGGCTGCAGCTTGCATGGATATATGTCGGCATATATTAACCTTTTATATGGATCAGGAATAGGGGAATCGGTCTAGTGTGGATTCTTTCTGAAAACTTAACTGATAATTGTACCCGGAAATTCTCACAATAATGTGGAAACTGCAAACATTCTACACGTTTCTTATTTGTTTTTTTCATGCATTTTTACGCATTTTAGTTCTAAATTATAAGAGAAATATAATGTACTAACTTTGTAACAAATATTAACATAAATTCAGCTACATTTACATATAAATATAAAATAGACCACAAAGAAAGCGTTTCTTGAGATGGTTATACCGCTGTACTCCAAGCAGGGACAGCCTTGGGGCCTCATCTACAACCTTTGTGTACTTACAAACCGGACGGATGCCTCTTCCTAGATACATTGCGATCTATAGAAAAAAGACTTGATGGCAGAATGTGTGCACATGTTTGGAAACTGCATGCATGTGAACATTTTGGAAGAAAAAAAATGCAACCGTGTTTTTTTTAGTACATAGGCCTATATAACAATTGCTTGTGTTAGTAGATAATGCACGAATAATTCAGTCACATATTTATGATAGTGAATAAATATATAAGTTAAATATATAACTCGAATCAAATCTTAATTAAATCTACACTTCTAATACCTGCCGCGGTAGAGAGACACCTCCCCACCGCTCCTGGAGGTAAACCAGAGAGTCTGTGCATCATCTACAATAGACAGGAATACCTAAATAAATAGAGCACTTGTGTGAGGATTGTATGATTAAGAACGATATTATTGTTGCTGACTGTAAATCTCTTTAAGGTCATACTTCAGGATATTTATTAGACATTTCAGAAAACAATTATTGTACTGTTGCTTTTGTATTATATGTATTAATTGTGACTACTATACTTAACCCTGTAAGACCCAAATACAGAAAAGAAGACTTTTTCAGGAGACCTCTGACGCAACTAATGAAGATTATTTTCTTTTAGTATGTTTTAGTAAGTTTTTACGATGAAGCAATGATTTGTGACCATGTTAAGTAAATATTTTCAAAATTGACTGTATATTAAATGTATTATAATAAACGTAATTTAAAAACAATGTTGTATTTACAAAATAATACTGTATTAAAATGATTTATGAATGCAGAATAAAAAAACGTGACTGTTAGTTTCATACAGCCTACTCTACCTACCGGAACACTGAAGGTACAAGAAAACGCTACTATGACAAATGGTGACCACTAGAGGTATCTCTTTGCTTGATGTTAATAACAGAACATCACAGTCCATGTTTATTCAGATTTATATCAATCAGTTTGTTGAACAAAAGCGTGTAAATCTTAATATGCAAGTCACTTTTTATTGTGTTTAGTTTGACCGAAATTCATAATACAACCGTGTGTGCATTTGTGCCTTTTTTCGTTTTATTCAAATATTTAGTGAACATATTTTTGACCTCAGGATAATACTCTGGCTTTCCTTTTTTCTTTGTCACCCCACTACAGAGACCACAAAGCTATTTTTTTACTTTTTCCCTGCCATGATGCCATTTTTTCAGGTTCAAGTCGGTGCTTAAATATTCATGAGGTGATTTGCATTTGCTATGTATGGTTGAACGGGGACGTGTCGATGGAGAATTATACTCAATTCCACGTGCGAACAGTCCCAGGTAGAGTGCGATTTATAAAGCATATTTTGCTTGCAGACGTTTTCATTAATCTGACTTTTTCCTTTGCAGACGCCATTTTCGTCTTGTGGGCGCACGTACATTTTTAGTATTAGTTCTATGCAAGGTTTTATAAATGAGGCCCCAGGATTTTCGAACTTATTATCTTCTGCCCAGAGAAAGGCTGTCAGACTGCCGTTCTGACTCAGAGGGGGAAGGTTTGAAAGCCAATCCGAGAACGTAATTTATTTCTCCTTGCTGCTGATTGGCTGCTGCAATGCACCTGTGGCAGCGGCAGTCCAGATTTTCCTTTCTTCTTTTTCGTTTTGTTTTTTCGCTATTTAAAGCCCCTTTAATTTACTTAAAAAAAATAATTAAAATGCTGTTGAGCTCAGTTGCTGTCCGTTGATTGCTTTAACAGGGGCTCAATACAATAGACTATATATAGAATATATTAATTTATTTGTGTATTTATCTGTCACCAAACACAAATGTTACATTTAGAAGTATATTTTCTTTGAGTTTCAGACTCGGTTTGAAGACGGTAAACACAGTGCCAACACGGTGTTTGGGTCAACACGGAGTTTGAAGCAGAAGGGTCTGATTGTCAAGACAGGCTTTTCAAGTTTAGATGTGACAAGTATACGTGGTTGGTGGACAATACTGCAGGATATGACAGTTATATACTGTTGGACCATTTTACCAAAATGGGTGTTACACCTAAAATTACCATGATGGCGTGTAGATTGGTTTTCATGCAGATCTAGTCGATTAAACAACGGTACATTGACAGTTATTATTTATACCGTTTAGCCTAAAACAAGAGAAGCGCTTAATCTGTCGACTTCTGAGAAGGGCTTCTTCCTACACAAGTTCAGCACACGTCCAAACGACAACTACTGTTGTCCCTACCCTGACAAATCTTATGGTTATGAAACCATGTCTGATAAAGACAGAGCTGCGTTTGATGATTGGTATATGATGGATGGCAACGGCGTTTTCGACTTTCAAAAGGAGCTTTTCAAATATAGTAGAAACGACGTTGGTCTATTTCGGGAGTCTTGTATAAAATACCGTGAAGAGTTTATTGAATGTAAATGTCCAAAGTCTACTGTCTTATACTGTCTAGTGTCATTCATGGCTCGCTAGCTTTGTCTATTGAACTCTTGAGTAAGATTTGGTTATAAATGTTATGTACCTGTTTGTGCCACCTCTGCTATTGCTTTCTAAAAGATTTATATAAAATACTCCCCGCCATACAGGTCGACAAATATTTTACCTAGCTTTTCGGTGCTCGGGTTGGGTCAAACATCACCAAAAAAGCCTAAAGCTGAGTTTTCCACAGAAAGTTAGAAACTGTATCATCTGGAGATTCTACATATATTTTGTTTAGGGCGTTGTCATGTCCGAGTCGTAAAGTACCATCATAACTGGGTTTTACACCGCGAGCTGATTATTGAACGCTGTTTTTATCTTTTGCATTCCTTACACCAGAATGTTTTAAACACTATTTTTATTTTCTCTGGACTTATCTACAGGTTTCATCCTGATCAGGCAATACATCGACATAATGCTTAGAAATGACAGCTGTTAGATGCCTCCAAATTTTAGTTCACTCCGGTGATGATGAATACCATATTTAGTCAAAATGTTCTGAAAATTCTATGCAAATGTTAGTCTGTAGCTTTCTGTAGGTATGCGCCCTTCCTTAAGAAAACTTTCAAAAGCCATAGATACCATAGATACCTAAAAGCATTTTAGTCATATTTTAGTCTGAATTTTCCACAACTATTTTCGTCTAGTTTTAGTCAATGAAAACGGAAGACATTTAAGTTTCTTTTATTAATGATGCAATTCTATTTAACCCGGTCAATATAGTATAAATTCCTAGTAGAATAGACAACAACTAAATTTTTTGTTAAACTTATTTCACAATTCAAACAAGGTTCACTTATTATTATATTATTGTTACCTTATAGACTCAAGAATACTGTACATCTATTCCAGGCAAGGAAGGCATTTTGATTAGAATTTACAACCAAACATGTTAGAAGTACACGCACATAAATTGAAAGAAAAAATATAAGTAATAATATATAGGATCAGCTTTTTTGCATTGATATAGAAAAGGCTGCTTATCAAAATGCTGTGTGTGTGTGTGTGTGTGTGTGTGTCTGTCATGTCTTTCTCCCTGGTACTTGAATGGCCCTACGTCCCAATACTTTTGCTTACTCAAGATTCTCAGTGCCTCTTAATGGAAAAAGTATATAACGCCATTCAACTCTAAGGTGGCACGTCCCAAAATTTTTTCTCCCTTCCCTATCGTACAGGAAGTAACGTCTCGTCTCGTTTTAGTCAACGAAAATAAAGAGACATTTTAGCATTGTTTGTAAACCACATTTAGTCTCGTTCTTATTCGCCAACAATATTACATGATACATTTCATTACTGTTATCGTCACGTGACCAGCATTTACGTTGCGTGTCGTCTCATTTTTGTCACGTGATAAATGTTAATCGACCATTCTTTTTTAAGAGCTGTTCCTCCGCGCTCTCTCTGCTCTCGCTCATATTCCAAAACTAATGCCTCATGCTGCATGTGGGCGTGGCTCCACTCAGGTGACGCGACATTGTAATTTTTGCAAGGAGCAGATATTTCTGCGGTTGACCGGTATAATCAAAATCTCTCCCGTGGGCCGAATTTATATCCCAAGCCGTTTATACCATTTATACTGTTCATACCGTTTATAGTGTTCCTATATGTCCTTAACTGGTAGTTTGCAATTAAGATGGCTACCTGCAGGTTCATCTGAGTATATTATTTATTTCTGACAAATATACATATATATATTTTTTATTTTGACATTATTCAGAAGTATAAATAGTAAATCAATAATTATAGACTGTTCACCTTTAAACATCTCAAAGGACTGAGAATTGTTCTTTTTTGAGAATAAAGGTGGTTTTGAAAATTCCAAATGTTTTTGTTCCTTTCTCAACTTATTATATGCTAAATAAAAATTATTATTAATACTAAATAAAAATGACCTAACCCAGTTACTCTGAATATACTCCGTTCACTCTTGTGGAATTTATTTTATTTAATTGAGCCCTTAGTAAAGATTACAAAATCATAGGAGTTATGTAACACAGTTTCGTGGAACCACTTGCCATAACTTTTTTAAGTTAATCCAAAAATATACATTTTTTAGTTCAGATAGCCACTCAGAGACTCAGAGGTTTTACTGCCATAACACTACTCGTTGGTGAACTGATTTTAGAAGGTCTGTCATGATAGAGCGCATAAAAATAATAATATAGTCTGTTAAGACTTAACAGAATTTATTTATTTTAACAACGAAATGATTACAACATACAGTGAGAAGCGCACACGTGAAGTTAAATCTAGACACAGCATTTTTATCTTTCTTTTAACATTTAACATCTTTACATGTCAACAAAACTTAAGATTTGCAGTGAGGAACATAAATATTTGAACACCCTGTAATTTTGCAAGTTCTCACTTAGAAATCATAGACGGGTCTAAAATTTACATTGTAGGAGCATTCCCACTGTGAGAGACAGAATGTAAAAAAAAAAATCAAGAAATCGCATTGTATGATTTGTAAAGAATTTAATTGTATTGCACTGCTGCATAAGTATTTGAATTCGATCTATTTGTATGCCGCCCTTAGTCACAACAAAGGCTGAGGTTCCCGACATGAATATCGACACCAACACCAGCATCATGGAACTAAATAAACAGGACGAGTATATAACAAACATCAGTCACACATTCAATTAGACTGAACACATGCATACAACTTTAAACTCGTAAATGAACAAAAATACAAATATATATATTCATATATGAATCAGTATTACTTGAGTAAACAACAGTTGTATGTAGAAAACACAATAAACATATAAAACAACCAACATATAAAATTATACAAACAAATAAAAAGTTACCGAAATAAGCGAGTTTCGAAGCACACAAACGCCATCTAGTGGAAGCACACGTAAACTCGGAAAGCTTTGTGACAGCCAATACAATTTGGTACAGAAGCCTTTGTTTGAACCGAACCGAGCTGGTACCAGTCAGTGGAGAAACCCCTAAACTGGATAGAGTAGAACCGAACTGAACCGAACCGAGCTGGTACCAGTCAGTGGAGAACCCCCTTTAGTCTCCTCCCCTTGCCCCGTTGGGGTATTGCAGGTTTTCTGTGACGTCACTGGCGTCCTTCCCCTTCATTGGTGGCTGGATTTTTGGAGGGGCTTGAACGTGGCGGATCCTGTTGTGTGAACATGTGCCAGAACTGTGGAGACTGAGCCGCTGTTCTGACAGTGTTGACAGCAGACTACTATTTTACTGAAAGGTACCTAACACTTTTAAACGTGCTGATTACTGGGTTCTGAAGAATAAAGTTTTAAGCGAAACTGCTGCTTTGGCCGTGTTCCTGCTCCTGACCCTCATTGCTGATCGGAGCATGCTGTTGTCCTGTTGTGTTCAATGTTGCTTGGATGCTGCAGGAGAATATTTCGTCTCACTGTGTTCTTAATGTATATGGCTGGGATGACCGTAAAGCACTACTTGACGACTTGATAAGAAGATTACAGCCTCTTTGTCATGGTAGGCTCCGTGAACATGGCGGGAAAACACAGGGAACCAGAACACAGGATCATGGTCAGGGGAAAACGGGGTTTATTTATAAAACAGGGAAAACCAAAATGCAGCACAAGGGCTGAAAACAAGGAGAACAGAAATACACTTTATGAAAACCGGATCGGGGAACAGGACAGGAAGACAGGGCAGGAGCATACCTGGGGGTGTGCGCTTTAATGTCGCCGTGTCTAACCAGACACGGCGCAGAGGTTAAATACAGGGGGACACAGGGGCTAAACTAATCAGAGACACAAAGGGAATGGTTAACTGAACTAATAACAGGTGGGCACAGAGGAATTAGACAACAAGCCAACAGGTGACCAGGACCTAGACAGAACACAGGGGACCCTAGTGGGTCTACATGGGAACTACAGGAATAAACATGACTACAGAAGACAGGAGGGAACCAAGAGGCAGGAGGGGACCGAGAGGTAGGAGGGAAAGTCAGAAGGGGACCGAGGAGGGACATGGAGGGACCGAGGAGACATTAGGAGGGAACAGGAAGGAACCAGGAGACACGGAGGGAGGACAGGAGGGGACCGAGAGCCAAGAGGGAAGTCTGGAGGGAACTAGGGGACTGAGGAGGGCACAGGAGGAATCTAGGGGACCGAGGAGGGCACAGGAGGAATCTAGGGGACTGAGGAGGGCACAGGAGGAATCTAGGGGACCGAGGAGGGAACCAGGAGGGAACCAGGGGACCGAGGAGGGAACGAGGAGGGATCTAGGGGACCGAGGAGGGAACGAGGAGGGACCTAGGGGACCGAGGAGGGAACGAGGAGGGACCGAGGGTACATTAACGTGACAGGACAATAGCAGGGCTGGACAGGAACACAGAACATGGACATGGCACAATGGGGACATCTGGTGGGCAAACAGGGGAACAGCAGACAAGAACAAGACAGACCACCAGAAACACAGGAACATTACATAAACCATTACAGAAACCAACATTAATAACATAAACTCGGCCTCTTAAGGCCTCATCGCCTTAATGGCGGGACCAGTCTGAATAACAAACATACAGGAACCTAACAGAAACATAACACAGTCTAACATGAACCCAAGAACCCAAATACATTTTAGACAGAAAACGGAAAAGAAACAAAAGGAAACCGAAAACCCACGGACACGTGACTAAAAAATAGAAAAACCAGCGCGTGACCGGGAACCAGGGCCTAAATCAGTCCGAGCCCGTTACACTCTTTGTCTGATCAGAAGGTAAAACTGATTGAACTTCTGATTAGATCGTAGCCTAATATTTCTTTTGTGGTCTTTGTAAAAAAAAAAAGATATAAATGTGTGTAAAACCATAGTAAACTGAAATGATTTGAATCAATAAATAATAGAATTATTTTAGGAGTTGAGAGAACTATTATAAAAGACAAACCGCTACGAGATGACAGATCTCCAAATGGATGGAGATTTTGTGCAAAGTTGTACTTTGTAAACGATCGTTTTAATGTAAAATAAACACTAAAAGCAGCAACAAATATCTGAAGACGTCATAATAAACAAAGCCTGAGCTGTGACTGTCATCACAGTGTTACTACAGTCTCTCCACTAGATGGTGCCAGTAAGTCACTAGAGAACGAAGATGGACAGGCCTCTGTGGATCAGTACAAAACTCACTAGACACACACACACACACACACACCCCACACGGCATCTTCACATCCACACACTTCTCACACAGCATCTTCACCTCCACTCACTCCTCACACAGCATCTTCACCTCCACACAACGCACACGGCGTCTTCACCTCCACACATACCCCACATGGCCTCTTCACCTCCACAAACACCCCACACGGTGTCTCCACCTCCACACACACCCCACACGGTCCTGGAGGAACGTTGTGGTCCCAGAGGAACGTTGTGGCCCCGGAGGAACGTTGTGGCCCCAGAGGAACGTTGTGGCCCCGGAGGAACGGTGTGTTCCCGGTGGATGGTTGTAGTCCCGAAGGATGGTTGTTCTCCTGGAGGAACGTTTTGGTCCCGGAGGATGATTGCGGTTCCGGAGGTTGGTTGTGGTCCTGGAGGATGGTTGTGGTCCTGGAGGATGATTGCGGTCTTAGAGGATGATTGCAGTCCCAGAGGATGATTGCGGTCCTGGAGGATGGTTGCAGTCCTGGAGGATGGTTGCGGTCCTGGAGGAACATTGTTCTGGAGGAACGTTGTGGTCCCGGAGGAACGTTGTGGTCCTGGAGGATGATTGCGGTCCCGGAGGATGATTGCGGTCCCGGAGGATGATTGCGGTCCTGGAGGATGGTTGCAGTCCTGGAGGATGATTGCGGTCCTGGAGGATGGTTGCGGTCCTGGAGGATGGTTGCGGTCCTGGAGGAATGTTGTTCAGTTTCGCTGTGTACTCTGTGTTTATGATTGAAATAATAATAAACCTTCTTGACTTTCCTGATGTGGAATTAAGGGGGAGGGGGAGAGACAGGCAGAGTATAGTCTTGTGTAAAGCCGAACTAAAACCAAAACATCACAACACCTTCACTGGCAGCTCAGTGACGAGAGAAACTATTACC
>JBBJLR010119451.1:0-19650 GCA_037577145.1 Brachypetersius gabonensis | reverse complement strand
TAAAAGCAGTTTAGCACCAAACTTTGTGAAAACTAATATTTGTGTCATTCTCAAAACTTTTGGCCACGACTGTACACACACACACACACACACACAGACACACACACACACACTTGAACACACACATATTTTATATGTATTTCACATGTATCACATTATATGTATTACATTTTTTAAAGCACCTACATTTATTTATAAAATGGAACATATATCATTTAGCATATTACAGTCATGTCTACTAAGTTAGCCCTGTCAATTATGGCCCTGTTTTTTATCAGGTTTTCCAAGAAATACTTTTGTCCTGCATACGTATGAAAACAAGCAGAAACACATACCTTTCTCTGACTCATCTGAGGCAGCATAGAGAGGAGTCTCCAAACAGACTAACCCAAAAAGCCTTTCATCCTTCTAAATCAAAGAGCTCTACACAATGTCCCGAGCCCATCCATTGCACCCGTATTTCACTGCCAAAGCTTCAATGCAATTTCATCACTTCATGCATAGCTGTATGTGCCTTCTACATTCTGCAGCTGTCGCACAAAACCTCAGAGCCATGACATTTTATGAGGACAGAGAAAAACTTTTTTGTCTGATCATGCATTAAGATTTTGTGCCATGTAATTTCTTTTGGTACTTTCAAACGGCGTGACAAAAACAAAAGAAAGAAAAAGGGTGTGTTTGCAAAGGCTGAAAAACAGTATGTTTTACCCTGATTCCCAGCTCCACATTCTCTCCTCCGTAGACCTCCATGCCTTCGTCCAGTAGCCCAATCTCCTCAAAGTACACTCGGTCCACAACAAAGCAGCCAATCAGGGCTGGACTCCTGTTAAAAGCCGAAGAGAAGCAGACAATGATTCATCTGTTTTTCCTCGGATGAACTTCAGGTGCAAGCTGTGTGTTAGACATCTCCAAGTTACAGCGCAGGAAGGGCTCTGGACCGGCATCATTAATAATGCACAGGTAGAACAAAAAAAACAAAGAGCACTCAGGCTTCCTGACGTAAGTTTTCCACTAAACTCAATTACAGCACTTCTGAATGTCTCCTTGAGTAATGACCCGTTTTATCATCCAAATATCACTAAGCAGAGCAAATCCCTCAAGCTGCCAAGTGTTACCACTGACATTGATACTGCACACACTCACTGTCCACTGTCAGTATCTTCACTTACTTTACAGGCCCATTGTATCTGTTCAGTTACAGACTGTAGCCTATACCTCTCCTATAAAGCTTCCCTTTATCAAGCCATTCATCAGTGGTCAGTTTCTGACCATGGGCCAGCTACACACACAATGGTGTAGGTTTGATTTTGACATGGATGGGAACACAAAATGGCATCTTTACTCCAGTCATAGTGAAATCACTAAACGCTTTCATACATTCACATCAAAATACATGTACTTACAGGCCGGAACTGTCATCCATGTAACCAACAAAAAGTACTGTAATCACAGAACAAAATTAAATAAAATTCTTTATTATATGAATTTATAATAAAGACTGGAACCTTGAAGTCCACATTTTAAGGCAGGTACTGTAACTTTTGCAAATCAGTGACCTAGAAATTTGTATTTCCATCTAAATATAAAAAAACTGTTAACTATATCCAGATTATAGGCATCGCCTTACATATTTTCATGGACAGAACTGTTAGTATAAACTGCATCTTAATTAACAAACAAATAAGTTATTCATTGTAAATAGAGGCAAATGATTCTAAAGCATGATCAGCAATGTGTTGTATTTTTTTGTATTTTTATGATGTGTTAGTAAGATCTTCTGTATATTAACTGTTGACCAATTAGTTTGACTAATTGTTTGACACATTTGAAATGTATTTATGTGACTCGTTAATCAAGAAATATGAAGAAATATTACACAGACCAGATGTGGTAAATATTACTAAATACTCATGTTGTAGAAATTGTGTGTACTTGTATTGTAGGTTAAGCAGGCAACACAGTGGTGCAGTGGTTAGTACTGTCATCTTACAGTGAGAATGTTTTCATTTGTGTGCACTGCCCTACAAATTGAAGTAAACTCTGTACAGAGGACGAACACTGTAACTGAACTGATTATCTGTATTCTGTACAGCACAGTGTACTGGTTTGCTTGTTAAAGTATTGACTTAAATGACGAGGTAGAGAGGCAGGTGAGATACAGTGAGGTAGAGAGGCAGGTGAGATTCAGTGAGGTAGAGAGGCAGGTGAGGTACAATGAGGTAGAGAGGCAGGTGAGAGACAGTGAGGTAGAGAGGCAGGTGAGAGACAGTGAGGGAGAGGCAGGTGAGGTACAGTGAGGTAGAGAGGCAGGTGAGATACAGTGAGGTAGAGAGGCAGGTGAGATTCAGTGAGGTAGAGAGGCAGGTGAGATACAGTGAGGTAGAGAAGCAGGTGAGATACAGTGATGTAGAGATTAAGGTGAGATACAGTGAGGTAGAGGCAGGTGAGGTACAGTGATGTAGAGAGGAAGGTGAGATACAGTGAGGGAGAGGCAGGTGAGGTACAGTAAGGTAGAGAGGCAGGTGAGATACAGTGAGGTAGAGAGGCAGGTGAGGTACAGTAAGGTAGAGAGGCAGGTGAGATACAGTGAGGTAGAGAGACAGGTGAGATACAGTGAGGTAGAGAAGCAAGTGAGATACAGTAAGGTAGAGAGACAGGTGAGATACAGTGAGGTAGAGAGGCAGGTGAGGTACAGTGAGGTAGAGAGACAGGTCAGATACAGTGAGGTAGTGAGGTAGGTGAGTTGTGTGTCCTGTTTAAGTGGATAGAAGCTCCTTCTAAGCTGAAGCTGTTTAGAAGTCATTTGTAAGGATTACCAGTAAGACACTGATTAAAGTGTCGTCCCCGTTTAATTTCAGTCTTGCACATTCATTCATTTTTAAATGTCATCACTTGAACAAAATTTTTATTTGATAGAATCTTATTGACCATTTCTACTGAATAAGTTATATGAGCCTACATTTCAGTGTTAAAGGCTGACAAAGGCCTCTTTCAACTAACATGGATTGGAAATATATTCGCAACATTTACTGTTTGAATCCACTTACAACTGAAATGTGATTACTTGTGAGGTTTTATCATTTATATATTTATATAATTATATAATTAATAATCTATCAAATTTCCTGATTATCATGCCACATAAAGACATTTCACATGTGTGGGAGTTTCAGATCTTTAAGGTCTTTGAGTGAGTGGAGCAGTTTTACAGAAATCTACCGGTAAATCCAAATCTAAATCTAAATCTAAATCTTTGAATAGACTCATGTTTCATGTCACTCTTCAAGGATTCAAGGATTCCAAATTTTATTTTCATATGTGCATAATACAATGAAATTCTTATTTGAATGTCCTCTTAGCAATCCAGACAATATAAACAGTGAAAACATTCTAATAACTACAAAAATTCTATACATAAATTCAATCAGCCCTTTTCAAATGATCTGTCTCTAGAATATCTAATAGATTACCACAATATTTTTCGAAATTGAAATTAAAGTTACTGTCTTATGCAGTTGTGCTTGTAGCTAAAAGATTACAATGAATGAACATTTACCCAATGAATCAACAGACAGTAACTAATGTATAGAAAGCCCTTGTTAACATATACAAATACTGTTACATTACTGAGCTTGGGAGTCCATGGTTCTGTTTACAAGGGCTTCACATTGGCTTGCTAATAGTTTTGTAAGCCTTAAGAAACAAAATCATGTGTTCTGATGATATTAAATGGAGATCAGTACTGAACTGAATTTACCTGTTGAGTAGGTAGTAGCCTAGTGTTAACCCGACAAACCACAAAGCTGCAGGTTCAAACCTTCACTTTCTACAATTGTGTCCTCAAGCAAGACACTTAACCCTCACTTGCTCTAATAGGAGCGTCCCTATAACTACTGATCGTATGACATTAACGACTCCAGAGGTCGAGTCAACTAGTCGTTTGATGACGTCATCACACATGCAGCGGACGAAAACAGGCGTCCAACATTGAGCAACTTTTATTAAAAGTTCTCTGTGACATTAACAGTCAACACGGCAATTAAACACAACAAAACAAAAACTGATACCTTGAATTTTCTGGTAAATTTAAGTTTAGAACTGAGAGTGGGAACTGTTTAAGCCGCAGCAGGACGACTCCCTGCAGTGCTAGTGTTAGCCATGTTAGCTAGCGGAGCCGTTTCAGACGCAGAGCGTCAGTATTATTACTGTACTTTAACACCAACATGCAGGTTGTGCAGGTCTCCAAGCTGTTTGTGTGTCTAAAGCGAAGTATCTCCACACATGTGATGTGTGCCTGTCTTCTCTGCTGCCGTGTCTCTCGTCTTGTTGTGGTCTCGTATTAAGGTTCCCCTCACGCCAACGGTACCGCCCCTTTTACGGTGACTAACGGTGACTATAATAATTGGTCAAACCAAGGAACGCGTGTCAGTGTAAGCCAATCAGAGGCAGAGATTGCATTGCGTACACAAGAGAGGGCAGAGAAAGAGGTAAAAAACACACGACTAGTCGACTTCTCTCAGGGGGTGTCAACTCATGCCGCTGTAGTCGACTAGTTGATTTTTGTGTAAATGATTGTAAGTCGCTCTGGATAAGGGAATTTGTCAAAAGCAATTTTATTTTATTATACTGGACTTAAATCGTTTTCACATGAGAAAATTGCCAACAGTCAAGATATTTAATGCATTCCTTTTTTCAGGGCAGAAACAAGAGTAACTGTTCTGAATCAAAGAAGTGAATCCAGAGGGATCTTTTTTCTCATTAGAATAATGATCTTAATTAGCACTGTGACAGAGCTTATCTAACCTACATCCTTTTTTTGGGCTTATTTAAGGTATTCCTATTAGGTGATGTTATCACACTGCATTATCGTTTATGTACGTCTTCAGTATCACTTTATGTTTATAAAACATGTGTTTACAAGGTTCAGACTTCAAAAGTCTTGCTCAGATATATTTCTGGTGTGTTTTTTACTATGTTTGAAGACCTCTGAAAATTGTTTTTTGTCATGTCATGTTTACATAATATTTAAAAGAAAACTAATTTCATCACATTCACTTTATTCACATATTATTATTGCTGTGGTTTTCCAGGATTTAACCATATGTGTCACTTTTGTATATATCTTTTTAGATATATATGCCTCAAAGTGTCTCACAGGCCTTGGACCTCAGAGGGTTAAGAGCTGTATTTGTAGCATTGCCAGCCAAGGACTAAGCTCTCTGTGTGGTAGTTTAGCCTTGGCTTTCTTTTTTAGCTTAGGTAATAATAATAAAAATAATAATAATGCATTTTATTTAAAGGCACCTCTCTGGCACACAAGGACACTGTACACAAGGTAGTGGTGTTGTGTCCCACCTGATGGGTGCAGTGTGGTTCTTCTGGATCCACCAGACCTTGGGTGGGTTTAAGTATCGGCACCACAGCTCCCAATCAAATCCTTGAGCCGACAGAGGATACTCCTCCACCTCAAACGTGTCATACTTGATGTTGTCGAAGGAAGGCGAGATGACCCGTGTGCGGTCCTCCAGGATCCTGTGCAGGATTGGCTCGGCCCTTGCAAAAATCACATTATTCTTTATTTGAGAGTTCATTCTAAACATCTGCAGGATTAAACGTAAAAACTGATCAACCCTTAGAACACGAGGGGCACGGATCCGTGCCGGGAGCTTAACAAATGGCAAATTGTCATCATATTACAGCTCCTTCAACAGCTCCCTTAAATAATTGTAATTCAAAAACATGTAGCAATAATAATAATGATAATAATAATCTACTGGGGTTTAAAAATGGCATCACACGCAAATGTCCGTAAAGAACAAAAATGGTCAAATTTCTGTTATTTCAAGTTTTAGAAACAAACTGAAAAACACAAGATCTTTGAACCCGTGAGAACTTTCATTATAGTCTCCGCCCACAAGTGGGTGGGGAAAACCCACAGAGGGAGGGACTCCGGAGAGCGGTCGAGAGAACGAGTGGCGAATGGTGAGTGCGTAGAACAAACACCGGGTTTTAACTGATTTACACCGTTTATATTTTGCTAGTGCACTCTGAGTTCTAAGAGTTGAAGGGAAGAGCTAAATTCCAATTTGACCACGCAGTGTTAGCGTGCCCTGAGCAGGACGCTGTCACATTTACACTCTGAGCTCATTTAATACGCCAGCTTTCTCCTCGTCAGCTCAGGAGCTGAGTCACTTTGGACACCATCCAAAGCCTTCTGAGGTATTTTTCATCTCGCTGACAGGTTGAGGAGGAAATAATTAACAAGTACATAAACTCCTTAGGAGGGATGACAGCTGACGGTTATCCCGAGAGACACAGAAGCATTTAGGTTCTAATGTCAGAAGATGGAGTCTCAGCGTGTGCAGAGGAGGGGGTGAAGGCTGCCACACGCCCTTGTTATGCTCAAAACTAGCCCAATGTCAATCGGCAGACGAACGTTGCCTTAATGTGAATACTGACTGCAATCAAATGACTCTTTATGTGTGCAAAGACAGGTCACATACTCATCAGCGTTTAAAAACAGCGATTAAAACATCCTCCTGATCTGCAAGCCACAGGCAGAGACTCAGACAGGAACGGATCATATCATAAACTGTCATCTTCTCTGTCTAAAGAGATTTTTGCCTTTATTATGATCTGTTTTATGAATAAAAAGGCTATAAATCAGAATGGTTGTGTCTTCAATTGAAATAATAAAGCTGTGTTTTCAGATTTCTTCATTTAGAGCCTCCTGAAGGTCTGATGAACTCAACAAGGGTCTTTTTTATTGAGGCCAGTGAAATATTCCAGAACAAACTATCTGATTAACGTCTGTTGTGTTCTGTTGTGTGTAAAATATTTCAGAAACTTTTATTTCCATAGTGTACAGTGTGAAATATCTCTACTCACCATCCCACATTAAACTCCACATGGGCATCAAACAGGGCCACTATGGGAGCGGAGGCGGCCCTCCAGCCGCTCACGCGGGCTCGGATCAGACCCTCCTGTCTGCTGTGACGGACCACTTTAATGAAGTCAGGATGCCGCTGATTCGTCTCTTCCACAAACCTCTGCAGGTTCTCCCTCAGCTCAGCTGGAGAGGAGGAGAGAGAGAGAGGGAAGAGGAATAAATTAATGAACAAAGATACAACAAGCAAAATTAAAGCATTACAGATGCTTTAATTTTGTAATGGGACAATTAAATAAATGAAAGAAGGGATATGGTCAAAAAGAGAGAAGGTAAATAAGAAAGTCAGAAAGAAAGAAAGATAAAAAGAAAGAAAGGAAGGGTATGAAATGAAGAATTTAAAACAAAAGAAAGACAGAATTAAAGAATAAAAGAAACATACAAAATAAATAAAAGAAGAGAAAGAAAGAAAGGAAGTAAAAGAAAACAATGAAGTCTCAAAAACGAAATAAGAAATAAAATTAGAAAGATCAAAATACAAAGAAAGAAAGAAAGAAAGAATAAGAAACATTTTAAAAAAGAAATAATCCAAAGTGAGAAATAAAGAATTAAGAAGAAAGAATGAAGTAAAGAATAAAAAATATGAAATGAAAAAGAACACCAGAAAGAAGGAAGGGAAATGAAAGAAATAAAGGAAGAATTGGAAGAAGATATAAGGTAAATAAGAAATGGTCAGAAAGAAAGAAAATGAAAAAGGAACAAAGAAAGAAAGGAGCTATACAGGCAGAAAGCTAGGTGTGTGAGTCACAGCAGAATGAGAACAAAGCTGTTCCTCCTCCACATCGTCCCCCGATTCCTTCCTGAAAGTTTGCGTTTCTGCTTCCGACAGGGATCCTGTGTTTGAACACTTATGAAAGGTGACAGAGTGACGGAGCCTGGCCTGACCACTTTTATTACATTCTAATCTAAATTCACCCGCGCTCCCCTCGCTGCGCTGGAGGACTGTTTACTCCAATAAATCACATCGCCCGCCGCTGTTTGGCTCTTTATTGGTGTCTGGGTGAAGGCCAGTGATTACTGCTTCTCCGTCTGCCCGCTGTGCTCTGTGTGTTTATTAGCTGGGTGGCCCCACCATGCTGAGGTGGGCGCTGTCCTCAGACTCAGCCTTGTGTGAAGTGTAACGCTCAAAGGAGACTGATTTAAATACCCACACTACAGTGCAGAACACGTCAACAACATCGGTCACAAAAACACAACCACAACCTGGTCCTTATATCTCCTCTAGAGCCAACGCTTCTACACACACCACATCCAGCCGTCCAACAAACAACCTCCATCAAGGCAGTGCAGTCCTAGAAAAGTCAAATATCAAACTTGACTTGATGAATCCTGCCAAACCAATTGCTTTCAAAGAGAAGAGAGGCAACAGGGTTCACATCTCAAGAGCATCCTGCGCTCAATTCAATCCTTCTCAGAGCTTTGAGCTACAGGAGATCCTCAGTCTGTTAACACTTTCAGATATCTATACACTGGTCTATGCACAAAAAATTTTAAATACTAGTCTATACACTAAGAAATTTAAATACTAGTCTATACACTAAAAAATGTAAATACTAGTCTATACACTAAGTCTATACACTGGTCTATACACTAAATCTACACACTGGTCAATACACTAAAAAATTTAAAAACTAGTCTATACACTAAGTCTATACACTAAGTCTATACACTAAATCTACACAATGGTCTATACACTAAGTCTATACATTGGTTTATACCAGGGGTGGGCACCTCCGGTCCTGGAGGGCCAGTGTCCAGCACAGTTTGATGGTTCTCCTCCTCAAACACATTCACTAAACCTGACAATTAACTGGCGAGGTGAACCAGGTGTTTCTGAGCAGGGAAATCACCAAAACGTCCTGGAGTTGCCCACCCCTACTGTATACACTGGTCTATACACTATTCTATACACCAAGTCTACACACTCATCTATACACCAAGTTTGCACTCTCTTTAAGAATGCACAAACATTTAAGAATGTATACCCGGGCTGCTATTTTCATTTGTCTCATATCGTTATTGTACTATTGTTTATTGTTTTTAATATATATCATTCTTCTTTGTTGCACTGGGCATACACATGAATGATAAATACAAAGAGCATTAGAGCAAATGTTTTAGCCCATTAAAACTGCGTCAGATTTTTCATGTGTAAAGATTTGATGTGAAAAGAGCTGATAAAGAAACGAAACATTAGAAACGAAAATACTTTCAGAAAGTGTTTTCCTTGTGTAGGTGCATTGCAATGTGGCAGTGACTCACAGGACAGCTCATATTTGTTCTTATAAAAGAAAAAACTGGATTGGAGTTTCATATCAGGAACCACAAGTCCAAAATGCTCCCGCCCACAAATTGGAAAACAAATGCTGATTTTTACCCATCGGTGTAATGACCATGATCAACAAGTGATCCCAGCACTAGACCTTAAGCTATTTCAAAAATCTAACTTCAACTATCTCTACACTCCAAAGCAAGGGTGTTGAAGTCTAGTCTATTCTTGTTACTGTAATTGTGAATCAAGCTTCTGATCTACAGAGCCCTGGTTGAAAGAAGAATTTTGAAGAATTGTAAGGAACAGAAAATCATCACATGTGCCATTGAAAGTTTTTTGGAAACTGAAAGTGGATTTGCTATTTGCTAAAAAACTTTTCACCTTTAATTTTAAGGGTGTGTTTTGGACTGGAGCACTTTTAAGGCTTTAAATCCTGTATGATTAAAATTAAACCCATGTTATAAAGTCTACGCTTGGATAATGAGCTTCTGTATATAATGGTTTAGGACCAAAAATAATGACCTTGGTTTCTAACTGTTGCATCAGAAGCACACGCATCTAGACACATTCATTATGGATGATGGGAACATGGGAACAGATCCGGATGAATCCAGAATGTGAATCTGAAATGTTGTGGAATGCATCCAGGGCACAGCTTTATCGCCCGCTAATAAAAACAACAAGCAATAAACACATGATTCATTATACAGTATTGACTAAGTAAATTAGCTCTGAATCTACACAGCCACTGGGCCGGCCTAATCCGGGTTTGCGGGTTTGTTTACCTGTGGGCCTGGGAGAATGTTTATTCACGGGGGGCTGTGTGCTGAGCCGAAATCAGTTTGCTAATAGAAGGCTAGCGTGTTTATTGGTCTGAGATGGAGCATCAGCAAGAGTTCCTGAGCTCTTCTTCTCCACAGACGGGATCTTAAAGTAAAGCCAAGGCTAATATTCCAAAAGCAATAATGGTTCTTGTGTTCATAAAAAATGGGAAACCCTTCTGATTTATACACTGTCTTAATATTAAATAAACCACCTGTTATACCAGTTAGCAGAGTGAAATTACACTAGATAATATTACACAGAGAAGATGATTCACTCTGTCTGGTCCTGACAGTGACAGCACTAGCGTGCATATGTGTGTGTGTGTGTGTGTGTGTTTTGTCCTTGTCTTGTCCTCGTGCCCAGTCTGTGACTTTGTTTAGTCTTCCCTGTGCCATGTGCTATTGTTTTTGTTTTGGCCTTGCACTTGTGTGTTATCTGTAACTCCTCCTGGTCCCCAGATGTTCCCTTTTCCTCGGTAGTTTAAGTACCTCTGTCTTTGTTGGTTCTCAGTACTGCTTACCTTGTGTACCCTGTTAGCGTTTGTGTTTTCACTTAATGTACTTTAATATTTGTGCATACAGCCCGCTCTGTGTCTCCACCATTACTCTGCCAGTGCATGTCTATGTATGTATGTGTGTGTGAGGAGCGGTGGTATAGCGCAGAATAAAAACATCCAATTTCTCACAATCATTACAACTAGCGATGGATAAGGAAAAGGTGCCAAATTACTAAAACTAAGTCATACAAAAAATTGATAAAAATCAGCGATTATAGTACAATATTTATTCCCTAAACAGTATCGCGTCATTTTTCCGAAGTTTGGAGTAGATACGATGAACCAGTAGTATCAAATATGATCAAAACCAGAGCAATAGGGACTGACCAAAAGGCAAAACTTCTGGTTGATACTGTTGGTGTGTTAAAGATTTTTGATAGTCAACTATATCTGGTGATGTAGTTTTACATTTACATTTACATTTACGGCATTTATCAGACGCTTTTATCCAAAGCGACTTCCACTCTCTAACTACAGGGGACAGTCTCCCTGGAGCAACTTGGGGTTAAGGGTCTTGCTCAGGGACCCAGTGGTGGTGCTGGAGGTAGGATTCGAACCTGTGACCTTTTGGTCCGGAGGCAAGCATCCTACCACTAGGCCACCACCACCACCACCATTTTACATGTGTATTGATAAACCCTGGCTCAGCACATAAACATCAGTTTTATTTAGTAAAGACTGACTTCCGGATTTCCTCATGATTAGCTGAACAACTGAGCTGTTTGATTCTGCAGTTAAAACAAGTGACAAATTATTTTACTCTCCTTTCTGAATGATCTTCAGCTATTAAATGTTTTAGTTTGTTATGTTTTGAATAACATTTACTTTTTACTTCATCTGCAGTAGCACTGACTATGTCATATTTATTCACCATGGTTATTATAGAAGGGTAAAAAATAATAATAATAATAATCTGATTCATTTGGCATGGAATTAATGATGACTTGTTTCGGACACATGACTTGACGTGTCCTAAAGACTTCCCTGGACTTTAGATTATTGTAACTCACTGTCTTAACAGCTCCCACTGTGGTTTGAAGATGTCCTAGAGTATTAGAGGCTGGGTTTTTGAAATGCTTTCAATATTTGTCTCAAGAGCTTTTTTTTCTCTCTTTTGGATTATAAAACTATTAGGGTGACAGTATCTCTCTGATAGAAATATTGATCAATTACATTTTGTCAATTTTTTGTTTGAATAACAACTAGACAGTTATTTTTTTACGTGTGCGATTGGCATGGTTGATCATTTTAGTTAGATGTGGTCTTTTACTGAACCACAGAGAGAAGAAGCTGTATAGGGGCTCATTTCATTACATGTACTTACAGAAGTATATCTGTGACCATTAAAGAATCATGAATCTTAAATCTTGCTTAGGTGAACCACCAAACATTTAGTGTATCAGCACATTTTCTATGTTCACAATAAATTCACAGCACACCCCTAACAATTAAAACAACACATTTTCACGTTTTCTGCTTGAAACACTGGAAATTCATTTAATAATTTATCATTTTACAATATTGTTTAGAAATATGAAGAACATGGACAGTCGTTGCTTTAACTGCATTACATTCTTTTAGGAATCAGGAATGCCTGGAGTGAAGGGCTTAAACATGACCTGTTACTGAATTCTGTCATGTAACACTTCACAGTTTGAGTCTGAACTATATTCACTGTCCTCAATCATTCATCCTTTTTTAAATGATAATATTGTGCGGTAAGATGGAAGCTGATTGATAAGTGACTTCAGGCCTCCATGATTAGAGATCATATTCATCTCTGTACAATCTTATATTTGGTGTTATATTGGCATTTCATGGAGTCCTGGTGAACTTAGCTGGAAAGGGCATAGTGAAGCTACAGTAGGCTGTGGGGAATATGCAGAGTGCTTTGATCTAATAAGACTCCATAGAATGCCAATAATCACTGGTTCCTTTTTGCCCTTTATGTTATAGTCCTATTGTCCATCCTTAATGATGATGTTGCGGAGCAGTGTGATGAAGGGCTTGTTGGACTTCTCTGAATAGGGCTTCATGAAGCCGCCATAGCGCTTGGTCGCAGGTGGGGCATTCCAGCGAAAGTGTGTCATGCGATACTTCTCAGTGCTCTTCGAGTTCTTCTTCTGTGCCGGGGCCCTCTCCTCGCCACTGCCCAGCTGACGTCTGCTTTGTGAAGGGAATGTGGCCTCCACAGACTGCTCCTCAGGACCCTCTTCATCCACAGAGCTGCTGGTGTAGACTTTTGTGGGCCGGCGCTTGCGGCCCATTGGCTTGCCCCATCTAAAATGCTCCATGGAGTACGAGCGCTGGTCGTTGCTTCGAAAAGACCCTGTGCTGGACCTCTTGGCCTGAAGGACGCCACCCTTAGCCAGAGACGACAGAATCACGCCCAGGCTGAGACTCTCTTTCTCCTCTTCTTCCGCTGTGCTCTGCTGCTGGTCTGAAAGCCTGTTCTCAGGCTCAGTGACCAGTTGCTTAGGCCTGCACTGCCACATACACTCCTAGTAGGACAAAAAAAATGACAAAAGAAAGCTCTGATAAAAAAAAAGGATATATTTTAGTTATAACTTCATCATCAGGCTTCAGCAGGATGAGTCATATCTAAGTGTCATGAATTGATTTTAATAGGAGTAATTTTATGTCACTTATGTTGCTATTGTATCATCATGCATATTTTCACTACACTATGTCACTATTCTGTACTATTACTATTCTATTCTATTCTATACTCAACATTGAAGCATTTCACAATCTGGTCTGCACTAAATCCAGGATTAATCATGCTCTGAGAGGGTGAAAGCTTGCATGTGCCATTTGCAGTATATTGTTTTTCTACATTTTCTTATTTATATACTCCCCCTGAATCCTTTTATGACATTTGTGCTGTTTTATGTACAAAGAAATTAATATTTGTATTACTGTGCCTTTAAGAAATATATTTTCTCTTTTCTAATTGGCTGCCCTATACTTAGCCTTTTTCAAAAATCAGTTCTGAATGAAATACTACCATATAACGACTACATGCCTTGGTTTTTGTTACAACGACAAAAAATTAAATGAAACTGTTTTTTAGCAAATTTTTCATATGGACTGTAAGGACTGGGGAGGAAAATATACATCTGGGGACCTCAGCCGTGTTTATGTACTACATTACACTCTTCAAATACAAACTGGTTTAAAATGAAAAAAAGACAGTGTATAGACTGTCATATTAGTCAGCATGTCCATCCATTATTAAACGTATTACTTCAACACTGACTTGCATTTAGGTTACTTACTTTTCTTTGCTAAAACACTGTGTATTGTACACATGTGGAATCAAGCAAATTCTGTGCATTTGTTTTGTTGTTGTATTTAAAGTGCCTTACGGTTATTTTCTCTTCAGAGCTACGATCTGCGCAGCCAGTGATGTCCCAGCACTGGCCGTTCACTTCTGACCCACATGTGCACAGGATGACTGCAGCCAATAGCCAGGGGTGACCGTGCATCTGCAGCCAGGGAGGGATGTTAAGAAAGACAAACCTTCATTCATTTCAGCCAGAGCCAAGCGGAAGACATGAAAAGAAACTGAATGGTACTGAGGGATATTTTTAACCCAAGGAAAACGTACGTAGTCCATGCAGGGTGACCCTGACTGACATTTTTATGATTCGTAACCCTTTTTTGAATTGGTCAATGAAGTGTTTGCGACAGCAGGAGACCTACACTGTCTGAATGTCTGTCTTTGAAATGAGCTATAATTGGTGTTAATGTTGAATGCACAGGTCAGGTAAGGAGCTCACTTGAATGGCCCCAAACCTCCGCCACTCATTCATAAAGCATAGGAGCTTATACTGCTTTCTTCTGTTCTGCAAGACATCTATCTACAGCTCCAGAAATAAGCTACTGCAATTTATTTTTAAATCAGCGTCTCTATGAGTGACAAGTATTCCATGCCAGTGTCTGTTAAATTCCTACATGAGCACCTGATTAGTGATCACCTGAATCACATCTTATTTAATGAGGAAAAGTATAAAAATACTGCTGTAATCAATACTGCGCTCCTCTCGGAATGTGGCCAGTTGGATGGTAAAACAATATTGGAGGTTCGTCAAACGTAATTATTGCCATTTTGTTTGAGTGAACGAGAGGTTTGTTCTTTTATTTGGATGTTTTCTCATTTCCTTTAAAATGATGCTTTAAAGAACAATATTTTTATTTGGAAATGAGGAGAAATATTGTCAGCAGTTCTTAAAAACTAAGGCAACGCTGTTCCATTCAATACTTGCACCTATAAAAGATAAACCTTTTTTTTCCCAGTGTTTATGTATTTATTAGTTTTTTTGCCTCAGCGTTCTAGCCCTACAGCTACAGTAGAATAGAACAGAGTGATGGAACCTTGCGATGAACTTCTCAGCAGTCTTGCATTTGTGTTGTAGAGTTTTTACATTATCTCCCGGAAACCTTACAAAGGAAACACAGCCTTTGCTGTCTGGTTCTTACATTTCTAGACTTACTAATACTGTGACTTATACTGTGACTTTTCCATTTCCTTTACGTTGGATAGCCACAATACTGGCCAAACATGTAGGAAAGTGACAGAAAGACTATAATAACCTTACGGAATAAAGAGCAATGCAAAAATGAAAATGATTTTAGAAAACTGATTTTAAGTGACAGAAGGCACTATTGTTTGGTAAAATTCTACACAGGAAATGTGTCTTAAACCTGAATTATAGAAGAATAGGAAAACTGCAGCTTTAACTCAGCTTTAGTATCCAGTTATTTCATTTAAATGCAATTTCAAACACCGTTATTATAATGTTTCTGTATTGTCATTAAAAAGGTGTAATAGTTTAATCTCTTCGGTATCTTTCCTTTCCTTACCTTATACATTTCCTTTATGAATCAGATTTTAATCCAAAGATTAAAATCTATTTACACAAAATTGATTATAAATTATGGAAAATATATCTGTATTCTCCTCTTAACATCACAAATGTTTTTATTCTTTGTATTCTAAAAAAAATCATAAACCTTATAATGGCATTTTTAAAAATCTTTTGAATATGTGAAATAGTTAAATTTCCATATTTTCTTAAATAGAAACAATAAAAACAGATTGTCATTTAATAAGAGTATGTATTTCATTTATATCATTTCAGGATAACATTGATCTAAAATAAGTTTAGATAAATAATAATCTCTTCTTTTTCCCTACTCAGTAATGTGCTGAATTATTTTTAAAAAGGTCACTTAAATTTTCTTTGACCATGTTACATTATATATTGCTTAGCTTTTTATCTGTATGCTAATTTGCAAGCATCTAAATGATCAAAATAAAATCTCTTGAAAGTATTAAATAAACTGTTCTCATCATCAGCTATGAGCAAGTAAAGCTTGCCTGTATTTTCCCCATAGAAATACATTTATATTAGCTTTTGATCTGTTTATTTTGCTGCCTTCTGAGCTTAAAATGACAGATATTCACAAAGCAAATGCAGGAGAAAATGTGTTTTCTTACCTTTATCAGTATGACTTCTTGAAGTGTTCACCTCAGAGTTGCAGTTCGTTTCTGGAATGAGCTGTTCACTCTTGTTTTTCTATGAGAAATGTTTCCTGATCATTTGCTCAGCAGCCTCTGATTGTCTCTCTTTGCTTCTCTTGATTTTTTTCTGAATGAGGTCTGCTCTCTTTATATACACTCTCGAGTGCATGACGGCCCCTCAAGGCCATTTCATAGTGAAGCGGATGTCATGGTGTTTCTTGATTTGGGGGGTGGGCTGCTTTGGAAGAACCACTTAGCAAAAGCAACAGATTTAACCCCCACCTACACAAATGTTCACACCTCATGGCAATTCGGTCAAAGACGTCAGCACAAACGGCCAAACGGATTAACAAGTAGGTGCTGCATCTATCCGAGCACCTGCTGAAATCGCGTGAACTGGGTTCATTTAGCTCCTCATTATGTTCTTGGATACAGCCATTGGTGAAATTGTGTCTGAATGGGCTCAGGGCTCTTGCATTTAATTAGAACATTGTGAATGACGCTGTGACAGCGTTTCAGTGTTTCCTGCCTGCATCTTTCAAAAGCTAAGACATGTAAAGTGTGCAAAATCAAGCACTCTGACTCAACATGTTGAACACTAACTTAACATTTTTAAGAGAAAGCGTATTTTATCTTTTTTTATATTCAAAATGTTCCACTAAATTAACTGGATGATTTAAAAAAAATACATGAATATTTATATGTGCCACTTAATAGTACAACTACACAATTAGTCACTTATGGACTAAATAAGACCTCTGAAGATGTTATGTAGTATCTGGATCTAAAATGTTAACAGTAGTTCCTTTAATTTGAGTGGTGGGGCCTTGCAGAATCAGAGTAGTGTGTTTAGCACATTCCACAGATTGGACTAAGATCTGGAGGTCCATGAGCTTTGAACTTTAAACACAAGGACCTTTTGTCATGTTCCTTTGCCCCATTCCTGGGGTCAATCCGAATGAGCTAGGCTCCACTCCCCATAACACTGACCACTGCATACCATAAGACTTGCTGTTTTGGAGAAGCTCAGACGTCTAGCCTTCATAATTTGGCCCTTCTCCGAGTGGCTCAGATTCTTATGATTGCCTGTATTTTCACTCTAACAAGATGATCAGTAATAAACTTTACCTGTCAGTGGTTTTAGTGTTGTGACTGTCATGTAAGGTTCTGTAGATTAAGATATTTTTCCCAATTCAGAATTTTTTTCACATTTTTGTTAAGATGCAAAAATGTTATTCAGAGTGGAGTGATGTGAAATACTTTTAGGGGAACCGAGAAATTCAGAACTGGGCACCGAGCAATTCAGAACTGGGGACAGTGGTGGCAATGGGAAGCAGAGCAACAGCACAGAAGATTACTATTGTGGTGCTTGATGTCTGAAACACTGGTTTTGATTGTTTCATGATGAAATTATGCAAGGAAAAGGAAAATTTGCAAATGGTGCCATTAGACAAGAAATTTTAACCCCAAAACATCTGTTGTCTGGTACAGCTGATGCAGATACAAAAACAGATGTTGATCGATGGTGTATCACACTTTAATCAACAGATCTTATTATAATTTTCTCCTCATCAATATATTCTACTTGCTATTATATTCAATGATTTCAGATTTACTTTAATAAATCTTATCAGATTTAATAATAGCTCACTTATTTAAAATCTTTTAAAGTAGCAGTGCTTAATCCATGTAAGGAATCAATTTATAGACCTGTTTCAAATCCACCCTTTATATGAAAGATTTAAGGGAAAGTTGTTGCTCAAAAGTTATATTCAAATCTACATAATAATCTGAATTTTGGTCATTTCACAGCATTATGTGACGGTCACTAGGGAGGAATTGAGGTGGACATTAGTGCAAGTTTTTATTTAACCAAAAACAGACATTGTGATTATAAACCAGAAATATTAAATAATATAATAATACTGGAGGACAAACAAAACAACCAGGTCAACATAAAACAAAGTATCAAAGAGAATGTCAGGGTAGATGTCAGGGTGGGCTGACGGGGATACTTATACAAAGGGAGCAGCTGGGAAAAGGTAGGCTTCCAGACAGACAGGTGAGAACAATAAACACGAGGCAGGACAGGGCTGGAGGTAGAAATTAAAAACAAAACAGAAACCATATAGAACAAGGACAACAAGGCAGGGACTGAGACTGAGAAGTCAAACAAAAATTAAAGCCACATGGCGCATTTGAAACAACTCAGGCCGTGACTGAAGGGACTAAACCAGGATGGGGTACAACATAACGGATTGAAACCGCCCTAGTAAAAATAGTAAATTATCTTTTACTGTCCTTTGATAAAATAAACCCCCACTTTAATGAGGATCAGCAATCGTGGTTTCAGTCAATCACTGATTTTTTCTGTGAACCAAACTGATAACTGTTCACTGAAACCCCAGCACTAATGTGGAAACTGCAACTGCAATTTTTTGCTTTTGTGCCGTCTGGCCCTCGTCCGCCACGCCCCCTCATCCTTGTGCTGGGTTGCTAGGCGCTCAAACATAAACAACCAGCACAAGGATGAGGGGGTGTGGTGGACAAGGCCTGGGCGTCACAGCTTTTTTCACGGCAATATATCATTTTTCATGCATTTTAGTGCTAAATTATTAAGAAAAATATTATTTACTAATTTTGTAACATAAATCTTAACATAAATTCGTCCACATTCCCATATAAAAAATAACCATACATTTTTGGTACTGTGGAAAGAAACACAAAGATGGGATGGAGTGGTGGTGGCCTAGTGGGTAGGATACTTGCCTCTGGACCAAGAGGACATGGTTTCAAATCCTTCCTTCAGCAAACCACCACTGGGTTCCTGAGCAAGACCCTTAACCCCCAGTTGCTCCAGGGAGACTGTCCTCTGTAGTTAGGGAATGGAAGTTGCTTTGGATAAAAAGTCTGCTAAATGTTAATGCAGCTGTACTCAGAGGCGGGAGGTTTGAAAGTTGTCAATTCAAGAATGCTATATATTTTTCCTTGCTGCTGATTGGCTGCTGCCCTCGAGCGTTCTCGTGTTTTTGGTTTTGTTAAAGCCCTTTATTTTTCTTACTGTAAATGAAATTCATTTTTTACTGTATTTACCTGCTTATACCAAAGAAAATGACTGCAGATTATTTAGTCAGGTTTTTGGTAGTTCCGGTTTCCTCCCACAGTCCAAAGTCATGCACATCAGTTGTATTTGACATACTAAATTTCCACTAGGTGTGAGTGTGTTTATTTATGTATCTGCCTTCTAATAGACTGACCACCTGTCCAGAGTGTTTTTCTCCCTTTTGCCGTTTGACCGCTGGGATAGACTTCAACACCCCCTGCAACCCTGGCTAAGTATAAGCGGATCAGATAATGGATGGATAGAAAATCATTTGGCAAAAGAAATTCAAAGCATCAAACAGATAACACACAGTGGAGGAAATAATTATTTGACCCCTCACAGATTTTGTCCAATGACAAAGAAATGAAAAGTCTCAGAACAGTATAATTTTAATGGTAGGTTTATTTTAACAGTGACAGAT
>JBBJLR010119440.1:0-19657 GCA_037577145.1 Brachypetersius gabonensis | reverse complement strand
CCACTTCACTGGCCTCCTTCGTGCTTCTTGTACCTTTCTCTTTTATAATTTTCTCCTATATCAGCATTGTTGTTTCCACAATTAGGATTGTGAATAATTACGGCAGACTGAAAATATTCTCTACATGCGCTACACAGTTGAGTATCATTGGCATATATTACATTCCCCGATTATTTGTGTACATTTCTCCTTATGTGCCCAACTTTAAACTGAACGTGGATCAGAAAATTTCAGTCACTGTGTTTTATTCATTGTTCCCCGCACTAGTGAATCCACTTATTTACTGTTTTAGGACCAAAGAAATTCGGCAACTGCTTCTGAAATGGTGTACGAGGAAAAAGGCAGACAGCCAAAAAATTAATGTTGTCTCTGTTAGCAAATAGGCAAGATAACAAATGAAGCTATTTGTGATGCTGTCATAAACATCCATACTATACATTCACTGGGTCTACTTTATCCAATACTTATTTATCCAAAACTTATTTAATTCATCAGTATGCCTATGTTAGTTAAACATGTACACATAAATACAGTAACAATGTGTGGGGTGTAATACATTAATACGGGGGTACTACTTAAATTATATCCTTTAAATCAAGAATGTGAATTACTGACAAATTATAAAAGCTGTTTTCTGAGAGCATAAATTTGGACTAAATGTAATTTTCTTTGGTGTCCATTCTATCAGCTGCACTTACCATATTTACAGACCAGACACCATATTAAAACACTAGACACAAAGTTTGCAGAAGATGTGTGAACACAACTGTTAAGTTAATTTTATGGCATACACTGATCAGCCATACCATTAAAACCACCAGCCTAAAGTGATCAGCTCCCCTTCATGCTGACTAAACAGCAGTTGTCTCAGGAACCCCTGTAAAATGGCTAAGGAAGCACTAGAGAGTACTAGAAGAGCTCACTGCCATCCTTCTAGAAAATATTGCTATCCTACCAGTGACAGAGGGACAAACTGAGAATAAGAGGGTATGGGTCCATCAACACTGACAACAACACAGAAAAAATATAACCTACAAGCAGCTAATTCAAATTCTTGGTCCCGAAATTGGCAAATTATTCCTTGCACCTCATTTTACTGTTTATACAGACATGAAACTCAAACGTACAAAATGGGCCCTGCCAAACTCAACGCTGTTGAATATGGAAACTATCAGACTTTTGATTTGATGATTAAATGGATCAGTTACTGTTAATTTCAGCAACCACTTGAAATCTATTAGCACAAGCCCCTTAACAAGTGCTTTTTGAGTTGAGAGCGAAGCCTTGATTTTCAATTATAGAAGCCAAGCTTCTTGCCATATTACTAAACAAACCAGACAGGGAGATTCTGGAACAGTTGAGAGACTGTAAACTGCAAGATTATATAAATAAAGACTATTAAGTAAGTCAGACTTATCCCTATCTTGCAGTGTTGGAGAAGATTTTCATCCTTGAGGAATTCTACTAATATGGTCCCAGGCGCTTTGCTGATTGTTATAATATGGGTTTCATATAAAATTCATAAAATTGTGTTAACATTTCATTAATTTTTCTTCCATTGCCTCCCTTAGAATCTTTGATAGGGAAGATAAAATGTTTGATGGACATATTGTTTGCTAGTTTTGCATGGGCTTTGTTTTTTAATTAAAAGAGATCATTAGGGCAGGCCAGACTGAGAGACAGCCTCCACACTTTTTTTATTTTTTAATGCTGGGCAACGATAAAAAAATTTAATCATGATTAATTACATGATTTTCTGAATAAATTCTACCCTTTAACACTTATACACCCTTTAATCAAATATAAAGCTGAAAGGACACGTAACAAATTTCAAGTCTGGGCAAGGTCCATATGGTGGGCCTGATATTGTGAGAATTGACAGTTGTTTAAACTTGAGCACAAAAGGTGTAAGTGCCAGGCGGAGGCACTGTTGTAGGTGAGTGTGCTGCTGTATGTTCACTATATTCATAGCTGAAAAAGCAGATTCACAACAGTATGTTGAGGGAAACATGGTAAGAATTTGAAAAGCCATCTTCTGCAGAAGAGGAGCACCTGCTGCAGTAACAGTCTTTGTCCAGAAGGTGGCAGCAACAACACAACACTTCATGTTTAACGTCATGTTTTGTAGCCCATAGACTTATTATAACTAAAGTGAGGTTTGCATAATCTGTCCCCTTTAATTTAATTTAATCAAATCAAATATAAAATGTCATGCACACCAGTTCACGTGAGGTCAATAGGCACTGGAAATGACTCACGTCAAGGTATATAAACAGGAAGAAGGTAAGTGTCTGCACCCAGACATTGAAGTTTCACTCTTCATGTTGCTCGTGTCGTCCAACTCTCTCCTCATCAGTACCATGAGTACTCCTAGGTTCGCTCAAACAGTTTATTGCCTTTCTGTGTGTGTGTATGATAAAACACGGATTCCAAACCCTTCACCTGCTTTCATCCCTAAAATGACTTAACCTGATAAGTGAAATGGGAGTGATGGGAAGTGCGATGTGTTCTTAATCAACCTGTCTCTCGTGTTTAAGTTTCAGCACAGCACTACCCTTCAGATCGGAGCCGCATCACACTTCTCACATCCCTTCTCACTGGGCAGGCAGCAGAGTGGGCTGCCGCGGTCTTGAGGTCGGACTCTGAAACATCATACTCATTCGCTGAGCTTGCTCGCCAACTCAAGGCCATGTTCCAACACCCTGAGAGTGAGGTTGTGGTAGACTCGGAATTATATCATCTATGACAAGTACATCTATGTCCTGTAAGTAGATACACTGCTGAGTTCCGTACACTTGCAATCCAAACCACTTAGAGTGATGCAGCGCTTTGTACGGCATTTTACGAGGGATTATCATCCAGAATAAAGAATGAGCTGTCCGTGAACTCCCAGTAACCCCACTGGAAAGGATGATTCAGCTGGCCCTTCGCATAGACCTTCGGCTGTGGAATGCACCCAAACCAACATCCCGGACCAGGATCTTTGAAGGAGAAATGCCCGCACCGGTCCATGGATGTTCTACGCCACCACCTACCTCAGAGGCCCCCTAATTAGGAGCTGGGGAACCCATGCAGATAGGATGCACCTTCCTTTTAGCAGCGGAGAAGGTACGACGTTATCGCGAAGGCCTGGGTGCCTACTGCGCCGTTCGGAAAACGGTCAGACCAAGTGAATAGGGGGAGGAAATCACTTGGTCCGAAGGCACCAGCCTCCTGCCAACTGACCGTTTCTCATTTAGTCTTACAGGTGAATCTCCAGCTGAGCCACAAACTGATCGGAACCTCTGCTTTTGTTGATTCAGGAGCAGCTGGTAACTTCATCTATCTTAAATTTGCTGCTCAGCTGGGGATTAAAAATGAGGTGTTATCTCAGCCTGTAAATATCACAGCCATTGACGGTCGGTCCCTAGCCTACAGTCTCATTACTCATCGCACTTAACCCATCACCCTGATTCACGGAAGCCACACCGAGTCCATTCAGTTCCTAGTCACCCGTCTCACCTCTCCTCCTATCATCCTTGGTCGCCCCTGGCTCCTCCAACATGACCCTCTCATCTCCTGGTCCCAGCACAAGATTCTACAGTAGGGGCTGACTTGTAAGGAGCTCTATCTCCAGGTTGCGGCTGAGACATGCTTGGGGGAGTCCGAGGCCTCCGACGTCGGTCTGGACGGACCACCAAAACCTCATCACCATCCTTCTTGCCAAACAGCTGAACCCCAGACAGGCGCGGTGGGCATTTTTTTTTAACAGGTTAATTTCAACATTTCGTAACGTCCGGGACCAAAAACATCAAGGCTGAAGCCAGCTCTCGCCAGCACCAAGCAGAGAGTACCCGGGCGGATCCCGCGTCTGTACTGCCCACTCCTCTCCGGTGGGGGTTGGAAGACAGAATTTGCCAGAAACAGACCTTTGAACTGAATATCTCGAATTAATAAGAAGGATGGTGGGACCCGCATCTGTGTAGATTTTAGGGCCCTGAACAGCAAGACACCACTGGATGCCTTCCCCATGCCTCAGGTCCATGAGATTTTGAAGTCGCTCTATGGGGCCGCAATATTCAGCTTGTTATATTCAGCTTGTTATACCTGCGCAGCGGGTATTGGCAGGTGGAGATGCATCCTGACAGCATTCCTAAAACAGCATTTGTCACTAAGAACAATCAATACGAATTCATTCATCTCCCATTTGGTTTGAAAAATGCAGGAGCTACTTTTCAGAGGCTTATGACCTCTGTGTTAGCTGAAGCCATTGGGAAGTATTGTTTTGTGTATATAGATGACATTGTTGTTTATTCAAAAGACATTAGTACTCACCTTAACCACATCGAACAAGTATTTTCACTCCTGGAAGCTGCCGGTCTTACACTCAGCCTAAACAAGTGTAACGTCATATCTGCTGAAGGTGGATGAAGCACTCCGCGCACTGTGGGAAGAAGCAAGGTCAGACCCTGTTGTTAATAAAATTAATTATTGTGTAATAAACCAGTTTCTTTACCGACAGACCCCCAAACAGACATGATGTAGTCTCCTGCTGCTGGTCATTCCGACATCTCTGTGGCCTCGATACCTGCAGTACGCCCACGACAACCCTCTCAGTGGTCATCTGGGGCAGATGAAGACCTTGAGGAGGCTGCTGGAGGTCGCCTACTGGCCAGAAATACATGACGTTTCGGAGTATTGTAGAAACTGTTACATGTGTTACATGTCAGAAATATTGTATTTTTTGTCAGAAACCCCGTATTAACAAGCTAGCGGGTTTACTACAAAGCACACCTGTGGTAGAACCTGGTTTTATGTTGGGGGTAGACCTTATGGGTCCATTTCCTTGCTCACCCCGGCTCAACGAACATCTGCTGGTGGTCGTCGACTACTGTAGCAAATGGGTCGAGATGTTTCCCCTGAGGACCCCCAAGGCCCACAACCTGGCAAACATTCTAACCAGGGAGGTATTTACATGGTGGGGCATGCCAGCTTACCTGGTTTCTGACAGAGGTCCACAGTTCATGTCCCAACTTCTCAACACCATCTGCCGACGATGGGGCGTAACACAGAAACTCACCACTCCCTACCATCCCCAAACAAACCTGACAGAATGGACTAATCGGACATTAAAGTTCATGATAGCTGCGTTCGTCAAGGCGAATCACAGGCAGTGGGACCAATGGCTGCCAGAATTCCGGTTCGCTATCAACACGGCCTGGCAGGAAAGTACCAGCTACACCCCAGCCGAGATAGCTCTGGGGAGCTGAAAGGACCGCTGGAGAGGATGGTGCAAAGGAACCTCTCACCAGATCATCCTGCTTACCCGACAGTAGAGCGTCAAGAAGGACTGTTCCAGATTGTACGGAGTAATGTGGCCGGTGCCCAGGAACGACAAGGGATATCCCAAAGACGGACAAACAACTCCTGGGCAGTCACGTACGATGTGGGCCACCTCGTGTGGGTCTTGGGCAGAGGACTCGCACCTGGCCAAGCTAACCCCAAAGTGGAAAGGGCCAGCACAAATCAAAAAGGTACTTTTTGATACGGGTGTGTCCTCATCGCATGTAAGTACATCTGTATATTTGTGCATTTGTGTAATGCTCGCCAAGGCATTTGTACTATTACGAACGTTTTATTCATATATGTAACCCTACGGCTTCTCCTGCTGTGTTTATGCAGGAGGGTTTTGGTTTTTGTTTTTTGTTTTTCTTTTTCTTGTTTCTTTCTGTCTCTTGCCCTCTGGTTTTGCCTAGTGCGGGTTGTATTTGGCGTGCAGACACGGAAGCGGGACTTGGTCTTCGGCGTCCTCCGCATCGCTCTCAAGGGGGAATCTACGCTATACGGACTCAAGGATTGAGCAGGATTTACCTAGGACTATTCACTCCATGTGGGGATTCCGCTATTGGACTCTGCCCTCGGTTTGGTACAAGCAGGCAGTCAACTGTGATACCAACAACCGAAGGCAAGAAGTCTCCATGTTGCTCACCATGACGCTCCACAACGTCCAGATTTACCATTAGCTGGCAGGAGACATCATGCAGTATGTTTGTATTCACTGAGCATCAACAGCTGCACTTCAAGTCACTTGAGGTTACTTGGGAGATGGCTAGAAAAATAGAGGATGCATCTAGGGGTCAAAGTACATAAACAGACTGGCATAAACTGAGAAAACCCAGACTCACTTCCTCACATTTTGGGGAAATATGCCATGCTAATCCATGCAACGTAGAAAAGATGGCAGACCGGCTGATGAAAGGGATCCGTCAGACAGTAGCAATGAAGAGGGGTCTCGAAATGGAAGCTGATGCCATCGAAGAGTACTGCAAGCTCAAGAGGGTACTCACTATCCTTGTGGCTTCATCATACACCGTGACACTCCATGGCTAGGTACGTCTCCAGATGAACTGGGTTCAAGTGGGTTGTTTTAAGTTCATTTAAATTATTAATCTGAAAATATGAGTTGTAACATTGACCACTTGACTTAATGTTTACACAGCTGTTTATTTAATGTTTATTCCAAGAAAAAAGAGCAGGAACGGCACCTTTCTTCAACCTTCTCAATTTCCCCAGTTTGTTTATAAAATCGTCCTTTTTAAAATGCCTGCTGCAAACACCACTTGTCTTGTTTGGGGAGAAGTCGTCCCGCCGGACTTTTACCTTCCATTCGGCTCTCACAGACGCATCATTGGGAAAGCTATGAAAGCTTAAAATACTACTGTACCTCAACGAATTGTTACAAAGGGGTACACAACAATGTAGTGCGGTCTTTTTTACTCATTGATGTGCCAACCGCTTCTCTTTTACCCAATATCCGCTCATTTTGAAACGTGTATTGTATTCCCCCTGGAAAATCTCCACAACAACAACACTGCCTACCGGAAGTTGTCGACCGTACACTCAACACACGGAAGTTATTCTATTGTGCACGGAGAGAATTCGGGGGACAAGACACAGTCTTGATATTATAAGACTTACTGTGAAACCTAGGTGACGACTCAAGTCAGCTAGCAGATGGTCGGTAAAGCCAGTTTGTCTGTTCCCTGGCTTTGACACTGGTTTGTCAGCCGCGACTACCTGAACTGTGTTGCCAGCTAGCTAACAGACTATGAGCTATGCTGCAGGAGATGAGAGCCGCACCCTCCTGTGAGTGGTGGACCAATTGTCAATGAATCCCACAAAGCCTCCAGCAAGCCTCAGGGCCACATCATATTGGGATGGGGCCAGAGCATACTACTGTGTCGGACATAGTCTGGGCTAATTTGCATACCTCTTTAACACCAGCCTTAATGACCTCTGACTGCCACAGATGAATATCATTAACCCCTACATGAAACACTTTTCTCTCATACATATGGCTAGCTAACAGCTTCAGGTTCCCTGCAATGTCTGGCACTCTGGCACCCGTTATACACCTAACAGTACTTGTACTTGGGACACACTAACAACATAATTAACTAAATCTTAGATTCCTTTGTTAGTGGTTGACCCCACTTACTGTATTTTTGGTTAAGAGTAGTGTGGGTGTTAGGTAGGTTTAGGGATCTTTTATTATGTTCTTTTCTATGGGGTTATCTGTCATCCCTATTCTGGTAAGTGTGTTTCTATTGTACTGTATTGTTGTTGTAAACAGACGTCTGTATATATTGTGCATATATAACGGTGCCATCTGTAAATAGTTGTAGATATGTCTTCATTGTGTCTATATAAATCTTGTAAATAGTGTCATACCACTGTCTCCTGTACGTCTTTTCGATGCAAGATTACTTCATTTACTCACTTATCACTTATTTATCTGTTGGAGCCAGGCCCGGGATTTAACAGCCGCCAAATCATCACCTAGTTGCCCTGCTGCGAGGGCTCTACAGCTGGAGTCGGGGGCGAGCTATCTTCCCCTAAGACTGCCTAGCAACACACCTGACTCTTGTCTCCTATCCCTAGTTAAAATCCGGATGCGCTCCTCTAACTCTGAAACCTTCTCCGTTAGATAAGTAACTAACGAACACTTCACACAAGTAAACTTTACACTGGAACTAGAGCTAGTGACAGAGAGATGGGCTGAACTATACATGCCGCACTCTGTGCAGAGAAGACGCTCGCAAAACTCCATACTGAAACTAACCGTTAATCGGACCAGTCGTCTCTCATCAATGGGCTGGTGACATTGTAGACAGTTGGAAATAGTTAATTCACTGGTAAGTTATAAATAGTGATTAAAACCCGAAGTACAGACATGCTAGAGCACCCTAGGACGCCGAGGATCACTGGCGGCAAATACCTCTCTTTACTTGGTGGTAATTATTGTCACACAGTTGTAGCACACAGAGTTTACAAGACTTCTGAATGCTTGCCAACATAGGATGATTCTAGTCCTATAATTCAGCAATCAGTAACACTATTTAGCATTATTAGAGGTGAGATCAGCCTTACACAATAACCTTGTAGATCAAAATGTAGCACCCAAGGGCTGAATTTCGATTACATCATCTGTCCAGGGGTCTGCTAAGCTCTCTGTTGGGTTTTAGCACATAATATTTGTCTATAAAAGAGGAATGGAGGACAGAGCAAGAAGAGTACTTGAGTCTAACTCAAACAGAAAGGTAAGTAAAACATGTCATGTCTCTTCACACACACAGTGTTCTAATTTGACTTAAACTGCATTTATTTTTACTTGTTCTGGATGTAAGACTGTGTTAACCATGCTACTGATAAATGTTAAACACAAGTTACATTTAGACAGAGGTCACTCAAGTTACTAGAGTCTGAAAAGGCATTTTGGTCAGTATTTATTGCTGTAATTCTTTCCTTTTCCAGCTCTGATGCAGAGTTAGTTAAATGGACTCTCTCACTATAAAAGTTTATTTTATAATTTCAGTAAATATCTGCATGGTAGTGCATTTTGCTTGGTTTACACTTCATTTACTGAAAACACTCGTATTCCAAGACATTGCATTTTCCAAGATATTGTTAATAATGTTATGCAGCTCCAGGACATAAATAAGAGACCACTGCATTTTATTTTTAAATCAGCATCTCTGTGAGTGTGAATCCATTCCAGTCCAGTGTCTGTTAAATTCCTACACAAACACCTTCTTCTGCTTTATGAGGGACTGATCAGTGATCAGCTGAATCACATCTTATTTAATGAGTAAAAGTATGAAACACTGCTGTAATCGACTCTTATTCTTATTCTGATGTTTTGTCGTTTCCTCTAAAATTATGCTTTAAAGAATAATATTTTTATTTGCAAAACAGGAGAAAAATTGTCAGCAGTTCTTAAAAACTAAGGCAAAGCTGTTCAGTTCAATACTTGTGGTTATAAAACAATAAAACTTGAGAAACTGTATATTTCTGTAGTGCTCTCATATTTTTTCTGGAGCCTTATGTCCCAAGAAAATGTTAATAAAATGTTATGGTTAGAACGGCACAATGAATTCTCCATATTTTCTTTGTGTTCTCAGTATGTCGGAGAGAAACGAGACAATCACTACCGTGACAGAATTTATCATTGTGGGATTCCCAGGACTTCAGCCTGAATATTACAATCTTCTTGCTGCCATGTTCTTCATTATTTATGTTACTGTCCTAGTGGGTAACTTTGTTTTCATGGTGATGTTCGCAGTTGAAGCGAGCCTCCGTAAGCCCATGTATGTCATTATGTTGAATCTGGCCATATCTGATGTTGGATTCTGTACTGTAGCTCTCCCCAAACTGATCTCTCGCTACTGGTTCAACAATGGCTCCATCTCCTTTCAGCTCTGTATGACCCAGAGGCTGTTCATACACTATTTTGGCGGGCTGAACTGTCTCATTATGATGGTCATGGCTCTAGATCGGTATCTAGCGATATGCTTCCCACTCAGATACCGCATACTGATAACTAACCGAACGATGGGCCTCTTATCAGTGTTTTCATGGGCGACTGCTTTCATCACCCCCAGTATTTCCTTATCTCTGACCCTCAAGATGCCCTTTTGTGGGCCCAATCTGATCATTAACTGCTTCTGTGACACCCTGTCTATAAACAGCCTGGCCTGCACTGATACAAGAGCTGCTTACCAAGTGCAGCTCTCAATAGCCATGGTTGTTCTTCTTGCGCCCTTTTCTTTTATAATCTTCTCCTACGCCAGCATTATTGCGACTGTAGTGCAGACATTAAACAGTCAAGCCAGACTGAGAGCCTTTTCCACCTGTGCATCACAGCTGTCCATCATTTGCCTCTATTTCACACCCCGCTTCTTCGTATACACAGCTCCATTCATACCGGATTTTAAAATGACCGCAGATCAAAGACTGGCAGTTTCTATGTTCTACTCACTTCTGCCACCACTGGTGAATCCATTAATATACTGTTTCAGATCCAAAAGGATCCAACAACAATTTGGGAAATGGTGCTCCAAGAGGAAAAGGGCAAGTCAGAAAGTCAGCGTTGTGTTTATCCGTAAATGAGACTTACTGTACTGCCTGTGATCCCTACTGCTTGTTACATCGAATGACATAAAGTCAAAACACAATTTGTCTTGCTCTAAAGCCATTTGAAATATTGCATCTAGAAGCTGGGATTTCCTGTATAAGAATATATATATGATAAATATTATAGCCAGAATTACATCTACAATATAATCCTTAAATCAGTGTTTAGCTTTATGTAAGTTCTTGCACAAATGTAATGTGATACTGCCTAAGAGAATAAAGTACACATTTTAATGTAATTTCATCCTGTCATCAAACTAAGATCACTGTATTCACTGTATTTGTGTGTTTTTGCGTGTGTGTGTGTGTGCGCTGCATGGATGGTTTTAAAATCTGAAATGCGTCCAATTCCACAAATGACAATTTGTAAAATTCATAATCAGAATCAGAACACTTTATTGATCCTGGGAGAAATTGTTTATATAATGACTTTTATATAAAATATACTTTATATAAAGTCTAAATAAGATCTAAATAAAAACTCTGTAGAAAAGAAAAAGCTTTGCTACATACAGAAATGCTTGGAAAACATAAATACAGTTTGAATAAATACTATAGATAAGTAACATAGTTAAATATATACTATTGATAAGTAACAGTTGAAATTCGTGAATTTGAATACTATTTTCACAGCATATATATCTCAAGAGATTTTTTTTGTCCCATGTGGTGCTGTTGTGTCCATATACTGTTGCATCTTATTCTATACATGCATTAACTAGAAGCACTGGTGCTAGTGCCATCTGTGTGATTGTACGAGCACAAAAGAAAAAATATAAGAGAGAATTCTCTGTTCCCTGCTGCGTGTGTGTGTTAATGTCTGATGAACCACCAACACAACAGGTGCCCACACTTTAAATCTGGTAGTAGCTGATGCTGCAAAAAGCTCACCCGATGCCCTCGGCTTCTTTGGACATTTAAAAAAGTTATTCAAGCTCTTCTCAGCCTGTACCCATATGTGTAATGTCCTTCTGAAATATGTGAAAATCACCATAAAATCATGGGCTGAGACCAGATGGGAAAGCAGAATAAAATGCATTGAGGCAGTATCAGGCTTTGCAAATCAGAGAGGTTCTTCTGGAGGTGAGGGAAATAACTGCAGACCCTGTGGTAAGAGTTGAAGTCCAGTCTTATGTGGATATATGGTATGACATTCTCAGCAAGATCCAGTATGTCAGTAAACTGATGAAATCACCCTCCAAACAGCTTGATGTGGCTGTCGACTTGCTGAAGAAAACCAGAAATTGCCTCACCAGTTACAGAAACACTGGATTTTCTGATGCACAGAAAACTGCAAAGGAGATGCGTGAAGAGACGAACATGGAGGCTGAACTCAAACAAAAGCGGTGGAGAACCACAAAAAGGCACCTTGGCTATGAGTCTACAGATGAGCTCATACAAGATGCACTGTGCAAAATGGAAACCCCTTTTTTTTAATGTTGTCATAGATACTCCCATCTTCTTTCTTGATTTCAGAATCTTGGAGAAGTAAATAACAGGTTAGGTGGGATCCTCAATTTCCCCAACTTAGGAGAAAAAGACCTGCTACAGAAGTGTCAAACTTTAAGTACAGCTCTGACCCATTACAACCAGCCAGACGTTTATGGCACAAATAGAGGGTGGACTGAACTGGTCTAATAACTCTCTGGCCACTTATAAGAGGGGTGAAAGTAGGCTGTACTTCCTACATAGACTACAGTCTTTTAGAGTCTGCAGCACCATGTTGTGGATGTTCTACAAGTCTGTTGTGGCCAGTGCTGTTTTTCTATGCTGTGGTGTGCTGGGGGGAAACATGAAAGTGGCAGACAGGAAGAGACTTAACAAACTGATTAGGAAAGCTGGCTCTGTTGTGGGCATGAGAAACTGGATAGTATGGAAACTGGGGCTGAAGATTGTCCTCCCTTAGTCACACACCCACACAATAATCTGTGCAAAAGCCTGCTGCTACTTTCTGTTTATTTATTATGGGTTAAAGAAACTATCATTGTATGCAGGAGCGTCAGAAGCATTTTTAATGTGAGGGAAATGCATCAGTCTATGCATGGGGCAGAATTTGGGCATGGGGAGGGGTTTGGTGGGGGCTGGTTGCTGCATGCGTGCAAAGTGTTGTCCTTTGAGGTGGTGGGGGTGTTTGGAAACCCCTGTTGAATGTTGAATCTGGAATATTTTGCGAGTGGTGTATGTATTCTCCTATCGATTAAGTGGAATGGATTATTTCGCGAAAGGTTCAAGATTCAGCAGCGCCGGGTGGACTAATATTTTATGTTTAAAGTGGAGGGGGGTCCAAATGAATAAATATGAAATGGGAGTGGGACACATCCCCTTCAGATTCAATGGCGATGACGCCCATGATTGTGTGGAAGACGTGCATTATTTATGCTGTGATGTGCAACGGTCTATGTGCAATACTATGCAATGTTCTTAGCAGCTACCAAATATTATTTGCAATACGTCTGTTGTGACGTCTGGCGAACCTTCGACTCATTTGAGGAGAAGCAAGTCACCTGAATTCTAGGTTAGGGCTCTGGACAGGAGGTGAGTGAATGTGTGTGTGACTGGCAGCAGGTGTGTATGGTTAGAGTGCGGTGTGTGTGTGTTGAATGAGTGGGAGAATGGAAACAGCTGGGCTCGTTAGGAGCTGAGTGAGTGTGATGCATGATTGGCTGAGAGTAAGTTTAAATCCTAGCTGAATCAGAGTCACGGCGCGTGGTCACCAACATTCAACATCGTTTGTAAGTCTAAGTGTGTGAGCTGGAGGGAAGGTGAAACTGTAATAGATTAAAAGAAACCGCATCTTGTATGTAGAGTCAGTGGACTCAGAAACCGTATTGCCCTGTTGTTTGAGCTGTGCTGGTGAGAGTTGGGACTGTGTTTGTATGGAAATCTCTTCCTGTCCAAGGGGAAGCTGCAATGAGTGAGAGCAGATTGCTTCACAGCAATTGGCAGAGAGAAGCTACTGTCGAAAGACGAGTGGCACATTTTCCTGACAGTTTGTTCCATCTTGTGCTTGTAGGAGATTTTTTTATTCCCTCCTAATTCTATGTTGCACTTCATGATTAAACCATATGCATCTGTGTTAGGCCCATAGTTGGGGGGAGTACATGATTACCTCATATATGTCTGTGTTGGGGGCCCCTATTTAAGGAGGGTGAGGTCATTCTTGTCTCAGGTGGATAGAAAGGGGCCTATGCATGCCCAAGGTACTGTCTAAGGGGCCCTGATGGAAACCAGATGTGAGGGTGGGGGCATGCTTCAAATGACATTGGGGGAGATGTGAGTAAGGGGCGGGCAGGAGAGTAGACATGGATAAAAGGGTCTGAAATCTGTGCTCGGGGCCTCTCTGCAGAGATCCCGACGAAGTGTTGGCTGTTGGTCAATAAACGTCTAAATTTCTAAACTCAGAATCCTGATTTCACTCTGTCCCGAACTCCAAAAATTGGCATCAACATGCTCACTCCCCATCTTTCTCCTTTCTGTGTTCAAAGCAGGAGTTGTGGGGTGCAGGTCCGGGGCTCCAAAGTGAGGTCTTGGAATCATACAAAGGACAAGAAAAGGGGTTTCCATCTCAACACTGGAGACGGAGGTGGACTTCCTGTGTTCCTGGGGTTCCTGTGTATTTGTTTTGGACTTTAAGTGCTTGTGTTACAAATAAACTGTCTCTCTCATGCGGCTGTATCTTTCCCCTTCAGATGACATGACAGCTGTCCTCTACTGATATTCGTATTTTGGTTGTTTTTCTTTCCACTCATTTTTAAAGATATTCAGCATGCACAGCATGGACTTCTATTATTATTATATTAGACTTATATTAGACAAATTGTATTTATTTTTTCTCCTCTCCCACTCCTCTCGCAACATCATTTCCCCTCACCCTCCATGCATTCACCTTATGCCGACCCATACTCCACTCCAGCCCATACAGTAAGACTGCCTGGTTCAGGGACTTCGAGGGAGGTGCCCCTGTGCTACCTTGACAACAGGCTCGATACCCAACCACTCCACCAGACGGACAAGTTGGAGGACACCCCCTTTCCCAAATCCAGTGGGCTTGGGCTCAGTACCCCTTTACCTCTCCAAAGTACCCCACATAATGTTAAAACTCACACAGCAGTCAGTCAAAGGCTTCCCCTGCCAAATCCAGCCGCTCCCCCATATGCACCCCAGCCCATTAGGCCTAGCCCCCTAGTTTATCCAAGCTATGCACATCACACCCTTGATCTGACATCGTGGGTCCTGTACTCTACACTGGCCATAAAGTGTGTATTCCTAGTGGAAAAGAAATGGATATAAGATGCAAAATTAAAGCTGGCCTACAGAGGAAGACTTACACAGCCCTGATAGAAAGCCAGACCTTGCTACGGCTTCCCCAGGACGGTTGCCAAAGTTCTTGAGGACGTAAAGAGAGGTTATGCTCCGGTCAGAGTGATGAATCTCTCCCAGCATGCCATTATGATTAAGCCATTTACACACTTGGCCAAAGCTGTTCTAGTGCACCGCGTGGTTGAGGGCCCTGGTGAAGGATGGGATAAACCTGGGATGAGAGAAGCATGTCTCAGTCTGGGTCAAGTGTTGACAAGTTGCGTGGCAGACTTAAGTGAAGCGGCAGTGGAGAACGAGTTCCAACGCACCTGCCCTAAGGAGCTGTTGGACAAGAATACAGACGTATTCTCCCAGCATCCCATGGTCTATGGTCACACAACAACTATACAGCACAAAATTCCATTGGTGGACTCCAGACCCTTTAGACTGCCGTAAGATACCTCCATCCCAGTGGCAAGATGTGAGGCGGCTGTTGACAGAGATGGAGGCAGCTGGAGTCATCCATCAGAGTAAGAGTCCATATGCTTCACCAGTGGTAGTAGTGACCAAGAAAGATGGGTCACTGAGTCTCTGTATTGATTATAGAAGACTCAACTCTTGCAGCACCAGAGACGCATTTCCCCTGCCGAGAATCGAGGAGGCCCTGGAGGCATTGGGTCAAGCCAAATACTTCTCCACCCTGGACTTGACCTCCGGTTAATGGCAGAACATGACAGACACAAGACGCCGTTCAGCACCCCCATTGTGCTTTATGAGGCTAACTGAATGCCATTCATTTTGCAAAACGCACCCTCAACCTTCCAAAGGTCGATGACTTGCTGTTTTGGGGATTTGAAATTTACCCATCGCCTCATTTACCGTGACAACATCATAGTCTTCTCAAAGTCCTTCGATGAACATCTAGAGAGACTACAGCGAGTGTTTGATAGGCTTAGGGAGCATTGCCTGAAACTTAAGCCCTCAAAGTGCCAACTTGTGAGGAAGGAAGTGAACTATCTGGGTCACGTGGTGTCAGCTGCTGGCATCAGGACAAACCCGGACAAGATTATCCGGGTAAAGGTCTGGCCAAGGCCCAATAACCACAAGGAAGTGCTTCAGTTTTTGGGATTTGCTGGCTATTATAGGCGGTACGTGAAGGGCTACTCCAATCTGGCTGCTCCCTCATACCTTTGCCTGGGCTGCTGAATGTGTCTGTCTCTTTGTCCCTCACTCTCTGTCTCTGTCTCTCTCTCTCTCTCTCTGTCTGTCCCCCTGCCTGTCTCTCTCTGTCTGTTTCTCTGTCCATCTCTCTCTCTCTCCCTCTCGCTCTCTCTGTCTGTGCCGGTACTCTGCTGTTTTAGTGCTAAATAGTATTGGAGTCTACTAGTTTTTGTAACTTCTTGCCAGTAAGTGATATATTTTTCTTTCTTTCTGATATTTCTGATTCTGGAAAGGTTCGTTGCTAGTGTGTGGTTGTGTTGAGGGACTGGATTATCTGTAATATTGGTAACTTCTGCTGGTCTCCTTCTCCTGCTTCTTCAGATCTCTGCTCTCCTCCTCCTGACTCTTTAGGACTTTGATCTCCTCCTCCTGACTCAGGACTCTGATAATAATAATAATAATACATTTTATTTCAAGGTGCCTTTCTGGCACACAAGGACACCGTACAATAAAAATCAGAAGCAGAAAAAGAAAGCACACTTGAACAGATGGGTTTTAAGTGTGGATTTAAAGTGTAATAGTGAATTGAAGTTTCTGAGGTCAGGTGGTAGTGAGTTCCAGAGCCGGGGAGCAGAGCGGCATAATGGTAAGATGGGTAGAAGGGACAGTTAAGTGGATGGGTGAGAATGATCTGAGGGTACGAGAGGGAGTGGAAATATGAAGGAGGTCAGATAGATATGGAGGGGCAAGGCCATGAATGGTCTTGAACGTTAAAAGAATAATTTTAACTTCAACCCAAAATTTAACTGGGAGCCAGTGGAGCTGCTGCAAGACAGGAGTTATATGATGGATAGAAAGTGTTCTGGTAATGATGCGGGCAGCTGAATTCTGGACCAGTTGAAGCTTGTGGAGAGTTTTGTGAGGAAGACGGGAAAGCAGGGAATTACAGTAATCCAAACAAGAAGCGACGAGACTGTGAACAAGGATGGCAGCAGTGTGGGGGGTAAGAGAGGGGCGAAGGCGGTTGATATCACAAAGTTGAAAATATGTAGACCGGATAATATTCTTGATGTGAGATTGAAAAGAAAGAGTACTGTCGAGGATGACACCAGACTCTTAACCCAAAAGAAACGGAGGAAGAAGAGAGGCGGTAAACCAAGCACAACAAGCCAATCCATTGCTCCAGCCAGTCATGCAGTCTTTTCCTTATCTCCAACTAGCTTGACAGACTGTGCTGATGGCGAACTCAAGGGCAGCAGTCTTGCTCGGTCCCGCTCCTCCAGTACACCATTCTCCACCTTCCGAGAGTCACCTTCGCCCGGTCTTTTTGACCTAAGACAGGGTGATCGCTCCGTGAGTTAATACACGGAGGAGTTCCGGATACTGATGGACAAAGATTTGTGGAGTGGTGATATACTTCGGTTCACGTACCACGGGGGGCTGGCTCCCCGAATTCAGAACGAGCTCTCCCGCATTATGCTTCCCGTGACACTGGAGGGGATGATTCAGCTCAGTCTCCGTACAGAGCTTTGTCTCAACCACTCCGCTCTGCTCATTTCAGCTCCACTGATTCCAGCTCCACTGATTCCAGCTCCACTGATTCCAGCTCCACTGATTCCAGCTCCACACAGTCCAGCTCCACACAGTCCAGCCCCACACAGTCCAGATCCCCACAGTCCAGATCCTTTCATTCCAGCGACACTAATTCCAGCTCCACACAATCCCAGACAGGGCAGTTCATTGCCACTTAGCCCCATCTCAGCCGATCAAGCTGCATTCTCAGCCAGTCAAGCTGGCCAAGCTGCCTTCCAAGTCGCCTTCTCAGCCGGTCAAGCCGTCTTCTCAGCCACTCCAGCCAGCCAAGATAACTTCAGCGCCACGCCAATCAGCCCAGATGACTTCGACTCGCGCCAGTCAGCCCAGACGACCGGTCCACTTCTGACACGCCTACATGGAACAACCGTTCCAGAGGATGCCGCCACCGATGCTGGGTAGTGTAGTGGGTGTTGGCCCGGGTGATGGCATTTCGGGCTTGGTTCCACAGTCGGCGGCACCTGTGGACCAACTGGTGGGCAGACGGGACATCAACCTCCGGTTCCTGGTGGAACCCGTAAGCCACCTCGAAGGGACTGAGGCCGGTGGCTGGTCTCCTTGGCGAAGGTGGTACAGGCGAGTGTCTACCACTACCTCGCTCTCATTATGCTGGAACGCGGTCTTCAGCTGCTTAGAAAACTCTGCATACGAGTGGCCGGTGTCACTGTTAGAGCAAAGAACCACGGCAGCCCACTCCGCTGCCTGCCCGGTAAGGAGGGAGGTGAGATTGATTCTGCTGCAATCGGATGGATACCTTTGGGCCTGGAACTCAAACAGCAGATCGAGGTTAGTCAGGAAACCTCCACCTTCCCGTCCTTACCATTCCACTTGTCCAGAGTTTGGGAAGTGGAGGCGTGGCCAGAGCCGGCTGAGCAGGAGGAGGTGGAGGAGTAGCCTGTTTAGGGGTCTGTGACACAGTAGTCAGCTATTGTAGTGTCTGTTACAGGGTGGCGTCCTCAGCACGAAGACCTGCAGTCTCCGCACAGAGGTTCGCCACTTCCTGTTTCAGGCTCGCTATTTCAGCCATATGTTGTGTCACAGTCTCGCACAGGTCGTGCTTCTCCTCTGGGTTCCAGGACATTGACATTCTGTCACGGTGAAGACAGGAATCAGAAGTTTACTGTGCCCACTTTGTGGCATGGAGGAAGAACTCGGACATGAGAGACACGAGAGAGTCGTTAAGCCACACAGTTAATCTCAGAACGCTCCCGAGGGGAGTTAGAATTCACACCAAGATGAACTCGCGTTCTGAACACACACACAGACAGGTAATTAACAGACTCATCTAAGAGCCCCTGGACTTCCTTACTGTATGGATTGTCTATTGAAAAACATAGCGAGACACCTGAAGCAATCTAAAAAGGAAATAACTTTTTTTAGTCCTATCAGTTGTATGATACTCTAATACCCTCACAAGAACAAAGTGTGCAAGAATATTAGAAAGCTTAAATAATGCATATATATGCACATAAAAAGGAGAAAATTGTAAAATACATTTTAGGCGCCATAACACTGGTTACAGGAAAAGCAGGATCTTTCTCATTTTTATAACATGACTGTCACAGATACTGTATCAGAGTATTATCTTTTATAAGATTTTTGAGACCATTTGTTACACTCTAACACTCTACAGCATGGAATTATTTATTTGTATTTAATCCATTCACCAAGTGAAGCAGCAGGCAGCAAAGAACACAGCGCCCAGGCAGCAGTGTGTGGGGACGGTACCTTACTCAGGCAGTCCTGGGATTCAAACCCACAAAAAATGCAACACAGTTCAAACAAATTCAACTAAATGTGTAAAACTTGCAGACACAAGCAAGATAATTTTTTAAGGACATGTATTCCCGTTATGTTTGTGTCTTTCTGTGTCCATCATTAATCCATCAGGTGCTACATCTACACAGTGATATTCTGGCCCTCCTGAAAAAGTTTAGCCTAGTGGGTAACACACTTGCCTGTGAACCCGAAAACCACAAAGTTGCAGATTAGACGCCACCCCCACTTTCTACCCTTGTGTCCTGGAGCAAGACACTTAACCCTCAGTGTCACCAGGGGGGGTGTCCCTGTAACTAATGACTGTAAGACTGTCTCTGTAACTAATGACTGTAAGACTGTCCCTGGAACTAATGACTGTAAGACTGTCTCTGTA
>JBBJLR010119419.1:0-19663 GCA_037577145.1 Brachypetersius gabonensis | reverse complement strand
AGAGAGAGAGAGAGAGAGAGAGAGAGAGAGAGAGAGAGAGAGAGAGAGAGAGAGAGAGAGAGAGAGAGAGAGCACTGCTCACCAAAGTTACAAGATTTATGGCCCTCTGTTTAGGATATAATTCAAAGTTCATACTCACATACATCATATTTTGAAGCACATAGATTATGAGGGGGAACACATTCATCATACTGCAACACACACACACACGCACACACGCACACACACACACACACACACTCACACACACACACACACACATATATGCACTCTCTCTCTCTCTCACTCTCGCTCTCTCTCTCATACACACCCACACACACATACACACACTATGCTGTGTTTGCACCGGGGCCTAATTTCACACGGATGCGTCTGGTCCGCATGAAACAGATGAATGCTTTAGTCAGCTTTGTATTAGCTTTGTCACTGAACCCATCGCACTCTAATGAGCCCGCGCTTAAAATAGACCAACTCTTGGAGATAAGGCTAAAGCGGCAGCGTGGAGATGGAGTGTCGCATGGCTGCACGCACCCACCATCCTCCACTCCAAAGACTGATAAAACGTCTCCGCCATTTGTCACTTCAGCATTTCGGGGGTTTCTAATCTCGAAGCGATGGTTTCATACCTCTCGTTTCTTTTAACAAGGGCTTGGCATTGATTGCACAAATTCATGGCCAGCATTTAGTCCAAAATATAAAATGAAACAATGTAATGCTTAGGTCAAGATATAAAACACACACACACACACACACACATACACACACACAAATATATATATATATATATATATATATATATATTACAGGAAACCCTCAACATTTATAATGTAAACCCTAAATAAGCCCCAAATATGCTCTCAAAACACTTTCATTTCATTTTAAATTTGGTTTAATAATTTACCCTTAAAGAAAATGTGACGGTAAACCCGTATCCGTACTGTACAGTTTACACTGAACTCCTGCAGTGATGTTATCCCTTTATAGACTGGACTGGAATTCATGCAGCACCTTTTCTTTGGTATAAGCAGGTAAATACAGTAATAAATTAATTACATTTACAGAAATAAAAATACAGGCTTTAAGAAGAACAAAACAAAAACAGGAGAACACTCGAGACGCTCCACGGGGGAAATTCTGGACTGTAGCTGAGTCAAACGGCAGCAGCCAATCAGCAGCAGGGAGAAATACATAACATTCTTGGATTGACAACTTTCAAACCCCCCCTTTGAGAACAAGACACGATTAGTTTGTGTTCTCTCTACACTACCAAAAAATGTATACGGTTATATTTTATATGTTTATATGGAAATGTGGCTGAATTTATATTTAATAGTTATGTCACATAATTAGTAAATTAATGTTTTTACCACTAAAATGCATGAAAAAAGCTGTGACATCTGGGTGGCCCCTCATCCTCGCACTGGTTGTTTATGTTTGGGTGCAGCACTTACCAAGGCAATAACGAGGATGCGGGGCAGATGAGGCCCGGATGCAACAAAAACAATGCGGAGGACATCTGGCAACTGGGAATTTATAGATAATTTTGAAATTTATTTTGAAATTGCAAATCCAATGCACCTAATTTAATTTCAGTACATAGATTTTAATTGAAGCAAAAAGTGAAAAAACATACCCTTAACGAATTTTAAATGACCACAAATGAAGCTACTAATGCAATGTCATGAGACATGATGCTTCAATACCTTTGGAGGAGAATGCTAACTCCTAGTCTGACATGCTCCTAAAACATACCGCCTGCTCCGGCTGGATCATGCTGGATGCTGGAGAAGAATAAAGACCTTTCTTCCAGTACAGAGAGAGACAAAAGGACAGATGTGTTTACTCGGACCCCCAAGAGATGGACGGATGTGGTATTGTCAGAGATCAAAGTCTCAATCTCTGACAACAGGGCCAACATTTGTACAACAGTGCCACTCAGGAGCCTTTTCAGAAGTGCTTTGACTTTGAAATTACTCAAAGCACATCACTGGGTGGAAAAATAATGTATTAATTGTTCACTCTCTGAAGTTCTTTCTGGAACGCTCTTATTTAATTCCATAGAAATCCTAACAAATACCAGACCAGCGTCAGATGATAAAGTATGACCAGTTGAGCTTTGAAAAATTTCCTCATGAAAGAGTTTAGCAGTTCTTCTCAGAAGTAAAAGCACAACAGTTACTAATCACTTGCTCCTGTAAATCCGACTGTGATTTTGATGAATGCATGTGTGTAATCTGCGACAGTAAATACACCACTTGCACTTTTGCATTGCGTAGTTGATGTGAAATTGCATTGGGTGCTATTCGAGACACTCAATTTAAAGTGAGAGAAAATGAAAATGTTTTTAGCGAAGCACATTCTTTCTGTTTTCGTGAGGTGTATAGTACCTGCCTTACATTCTGCATTAGGATATTAAGGACAGAAATTGATTCTTTGGTGTGTGGGCTTAGTGTATGCCGTGGTTTTGAAATGGTTTATGGAATTTTCTTGTTTTAAAAAAAGGTCAAACACTCTTGCATTCCCTGGATCTTTTGTGTGTGTGTGTGTGTGTGTGTGTGTGTGTGTGTGTGTGTGTTACCGTGTGTGTGCATTAACAAGCAATCACACATTCTGCAACACATTTCCAGTAATTTGCTGCATTTTTTGGACTCTGGCATACATTTCAAGGCGCAAGAACACACTTTTTGCTTTTTTTTTTCTTTTCTAAAAAGCCGAACGAGCTGCAACTGTCCTCCCATAAGCCACAAGGATGTTATTGACAACTGTGAATGAGGTTAATAGTGGTGGAGGCAGAACGCTGAACATTGGCTTAGAAAAATCCCCCATTAGCCATCGCCACGGCCCAGTCAAAAAGAAAACTGCCATTCGCCAGTGACCCCTTCAGTCGAGCCCTCCAGCCTTCACACGTTCAAAGTGACTGGGAGGGAGGGAGGAGGGAAAAAAAAGTCTTCTGTTTTTCATTTCGAGAGGGGGGTGAAGAAAAAATACTTTCTGTTTTGTTTATCCCCTCCTCTCGGTTAATCGCTAAATTATGAAACATTTCTAGCAAAAGACGAAGGGAGAAAAAAGGCAAGGAGGCGGGAGACAACCGAGGAGGGGAGGGGGGGTGAAGAAATACAACTTACTTTCAAAAAAAAAAAAAGACAAGACAAGAATTAGCTCGGGGTGGTAGGACACGCGGCTCAGAAGTCCCATTAATTACAAAATACATTAATATTTTATTAGTCCCTTATCAGTAATTAATCAGACACTTTGATGTAAAGTTCATCTTACAAAAGCGTAAGGAAATGGTCGCTCAGCTTTACAAAAGCGTGTGGAGATGGCTTGCCATTTCACGAGACACGATTAATCCCTGCACGCCTTAAAAGTGGTCTTTAGATGCGAGACAGAGGGGGGGGCAGTGAAAAAAAAGAAGAAGAGGAACAAGAAGAAGAGGAAGAAAAAGAAGAAGAAGAAGAAAGTAAAACATTACTGGAAAAAGAAATAGTGGCTCAGAGGTGCCTGACATCAACATGCGGCCTATAAGGAGTGCTGGGGAGAAAGTGGGCGGGGCTTATCCGCAGAGCCTGGGCCCTGACTGTGGTATAATCAGGCTGATTTATGCAGTTGACGACCAATCACAGCAAATATTATTCTGATAATTAGCATGCTTAATTGCAGCTGTCAAAATTCTGTGGTGGATGGGGCCGGGGCATAGAGGACAACTGACATGATTAAACGAGGCCGGGGCTCTAGGTATTATTACTGAATGATGTCCTTTTTGTTCATTTTCCTTTGTATTGTTGGGTTGCAGGTCATACGGGGCGAGATGTCGGTTTTACAGGACGGAGGATTTACACCGTGTAAAAGACGCCGGCTGTGTTGGAGTGATGTAAAAAATTAGATGAATAAAAAGGCAAAAAATGGAGTGGCATGTTTTTTTCTGGATAGCTGCAGTTTGCCCTGAATGTGGCATTTCTGGAGTGATTACTTCAGGAAATGGTCCTGACACACAGCAGCTCCTGTTCACTGTCTAACAGAAACCCTCCAGCTACAGTCACTGAGGGATCCGTGACTTCCAGAAGGCCTAGAGTGAAGTTTTCCCCTCACAAAGCTGGTCTCACCCATTGGAAATCAAAACCATTATAGCACTTTTCAAAACTATTCGTTTTGTGCCAAACCACTTTTTCCAGCAGCCGAGACGTAGGTAAGATAATCCTTTATTAGTCCCACAGGTGGGAAATTTGCTTTGTTATGGCAGAAAGTGGACAGTACAAAGGTGAGAGCAGCAAAAGTGAAATAACTATATAAATAACTATAATATACCAATAAAAAACTATACCAATAGTATAGTATAAAATGTACAATATACAATATAGAAATATAATTATGGACATCTGTATTGCAAAATCTATACATAAATGTAAGCTAGCCCCCCAATTCCATTACAATTACAGCATTTATCAGACGCTTTTATCCAAAGCAATTTCCATTTCCTACCTACAGGGGGCAGTCTCCTAGGGCAACTTGAGGTTAAGGGTCTTGCTCAGGAACCCAGTGGTGGTACTGAAGGTAGGATTTGAACCCATGACCTCTTGTTCCAGAGGCAAGTATCCCACCCACTATCCGTTTGATTGTTACTCATGTTTGCTCGATTGTGGACTAAATTTTTGATATATATGTCACAGAGACAAGCATTTTTTTAAAAACATAAAAGATCTTTATTCAAAATAAAAATATTTTTATTCTGTCTTTCTGTACTAGATGACTCACGGGCTAAATGAGTCACGGCCCGGGGGTTGGGGCCCCCTGCACTAGGCCACGTCCGCATTAAAAAAAAGGCCGTATGTGAGTGAATTCGAGCCAAAGTAGAGGAGCCATATGCACTTTTCATCTTTTCTCGAATGATTTCCCTCTAAAATACGCACTTCATTTGACAAAACAAGTGTCCTTGTTCAGTAGCCAACAAAAAAGGACAAAATTAGACACAGATTATGCAGTTTGTGGTGTGCTGTTAACAGAAATCCTTCTATTTTATGTGAATTTATTTACTGAATTATATAACATTTATGGCATTACCAGACACCCAAAGCAATTCCACCACTGGGAGGCAGTCTCCCTGGAGCAACTCGGAGTTAAGGGTCTTGTTTAGGAACCCAGTGGTGGTGTGCTGAAGGTAGGTGTCAAACCCAAGACCTCTTGGTCTAGAGGCAAGTATCCTATCCACTAGACCACCACCACATTAGAAATGCTTCCACTGGATTCCACTGTCACTTCCTGACCATGTTTGGTGGTTAATCTGACATGGTAGAACTTCAATCAGTGGGAGAGCTTTCTGAACCTTCTGCTGTATATCACACTGTATAATAATAAATATATAGAAATATTTAGCTGTTTATCCATATGTGTATAGTGCTGCAGAACTTTTTGTGTTATTATTTCTACATACATGTCTGCACTGAAGGAGTTGCTTATAATCTCATTGTACATGTAAAAACAGAAACCCCCCAGTTTTACAGAGATCTGAATTTTTTTTGTTGCATATCTCGGCGGGAAAAGCACTCAGACACTTCAACCTCCACATTTCGGTAGATCTCCAGGAGACCTTTCCAACAAGCACTCATTTGTATTTATATCCCGAATAGATCAGGGGTTATTCCCTGAAAAACGTGAGCCGGCACGCATTCAGACATGTCTGTCTTTAAATGCTAAACTTTTGTCCGGCAGCCTTCCGAGTTGCAGATCTCGGCGGGGAATTTAAATTCGAATACAGGTTTACTTTTAAATTTTCTTTAGGCATTTTTAGGCTTTTTTTTTTTTTTTTCCAAAACACAACACGTTTTTTCACTATACACAAAAACGTAACACCCGCAAAAACGTAGTCCCTGTGAAAAGTGGGAGAATACTGTAGTGACAATAAAAGGAATTCTGTTCTATTCTATTGTATTCTATTGTATTCTATTCTTGATCCCTGTTACCACCATGTACATTTCCTCAATCAACATCTGACTCCTCAATCAACGATGATGTCCTCAATCAACATCATTTCCTCAATCAACATCTGATACTTATTTAGTATTACTCATGGTCCTATTTATTTTCATTAGATCGAGTTTTGATTCAAATGTGATTTTGCTGTACTTTTTTTGTGGCAATAAAGCGTCTAATCTAATCTAATCCAAAAGAAATCAATCATCTTGGATGTTTGCTTGGTATTTAAAATAACTGAGATCATTTACAGCACCCGGATTAAGCCTAAGACCAGACCAAATGGGAGTTTTATTATCATTTACTCTACAGTTTTACCCGTTTAAACAGGTGCCCTCGGGGAAAATGACCCCTCGTATATACTTCATATACGTAAGGGGGTGAAAAGGGGTGACTGCAGAGAAATAAAGCTTTGAAGTCGCAAAAGTGTTCAAGGTCATCAGCTCTAAAAACCAAAAATTGATTTGGAAATCCCCAGCCAGTTTTGTCTCAACAGTTGCAATCTATTGCGTGCTGTGTTTTCTAGTATGAGGAGGATAAAATGAGAAAAAAAATAAATAAACAATGAACAAAAAAACATGTTTTGGGTTGAGCTGAGGACAGGAATGTTTGAGGCGGTGAATTTTGTTGGGTTTTTTTCGTCTCTTCACGGGCACGTGGACACAAAAGCACTCACATCCACATAAAGACTCATTATATAAACTCCACTTCCACACAGACAAACACAGACCTGCGGAGGTCAGGTTGAACCGAGGACACCCGGGAGACTAAAAGGTCGTGTTGAACACACACACGCAGACACACACAGGTTGCAGTGAGGTTGCTCATTCCCTGGAAGGTCAGTCTATCCTATAATAGATAGCTGTGATCCCTCAGTCCTCTCCGCAGCCCTGTGGCTCCTCCATCCTTTGTTTAGGTGATGGATTGACCCACCTGCGAGCCCCTGGGTGGAGCTCCACCAGGGGGCCTATGCTCATAAAACAGCTGTACTGTTCGATGACAACAGATGCGGCGAGGACCTTCCCCTTCTCCCAAAAGCAGGCCGGAAAACCGCCCCGCTGATCCATCAGAGACAACGACAGGTACATTTGTTCTCTGTCTGTGCTTGCCCGGCCGCTGCCTCCAGGGCTCAGGCCACAGGGGACTGCCTGGCGACGGATGGCCGCATGATGGCTCATTGGTGCTTTTTCTATCGCCATGCCTCGAAGGGAATGTGGTCACTTTCATTTTGGACACTGGTCAACTAGGCCAGACAGTCTTCATGCTAAAAAAACAACAGTCCAGAGACTACGAGCCTGTCCCTGGGTCAGTCCAGCAGGACAGAGCTTCACACGCTCCAGCCAAGCTGACGCAGTAATACTCAACACCAGGCAACAAAAATGAGTTTCATTCCATTCTGTACTGTTTCTTCTACAATCTCGGCACTGATTTCGGTGGTAAGGGTTTAGTTAGAAACGTCATTTTTAGAAAAAAACTAAACTTGGCAGCTCGACTGACGGTCTTTTGTTCTACTTATCACTTTTTGCACATTAATATGTTGCTTGTTTGTTGTACATGTAGATAACAGGGTTGCTGACTCTCACGCATTGAGCGAGAGACACACGCATCAGTGAGAACAATATGAAAATAAAAGTAGTATAACAACAACCTTATAATGAAAAATAGAATTTAGTTAATCTCTAGAACCATTGAAGGGAGGAAAACACTGACTAAGAAACATCAAGAGTTGTAATGAAACAGACCTTTCAGAAAAATGGGTTACCCAGTGTAATCACTACATACTTGTTTTGTTAGTAAACATGTAAATGTAGAATTACATTTGAATAGTAAAGCTAAACAAAAGCCACGATTGACTTCCAGAGGTTAAGCGTTCTGTGCATGTTAGATATGATAAGAAAGAGCTTTATTTATCCCGAGGGAAATTCTTTCGTCGTTGCAACAAGGGGAACAAAGACAAGACAATAGAGAATTTAAATAAAGGAAGGTATGTTTTATATGATAGGGATTATGAGATACCGTGTTAGTAATATGGGAAAATGTGCTTAGGATTCTGGACACATGCCCTGAGTTTTATTCCAATGTAACTTTTACTTTTTATTGTATCCATCATCTGAGAAGCTGTCAAATCTGACCTGAGGACAGAAGCATGTGACTCTGCAGGCTGTTTTATTAATTCCACCCCCTTCTCCAGCAAACACTCCCAGTCTTTACCGGCCTTCATGTTTTCACTGGCATGCTGAAGTTTTAGTTACAGATTCCTCTGCTGAACAAGATGCTGTAAAACAGTCGCAAATCTGACCAGCTGTGTTAGTGCCTGTTTCATTCAGAGACTCTCGTTGGACTCATTGGACCATATTCTGTCCAGTGAAGCAAGTTCAGCATATAGCTAAGCTAAAGTGCTCAGGCCATTCGACCCCTCAGGCCATTTGACTCCTAAACCAGAACATCCCTCCCTCCTCTCATAGCTTTACCTTAAGAGACTGATACAGCACCTCAGGGTGTCATATCATATTCATATATTTATATTTATATTTAGAGATATATATATATATATATAATCTATTGTAGTACATGTATGTCTGTTTTGTTTGTGGAAAGTATTCATGAAACCATCTTAAGGCTTCCTATCTGCTTTATCTGCTGCATGTCATACTATAATCTTATAATCATAAGACATTTGATTGACATATGTTGACACAAACAGGCAGAATGAGGTCCCACGTGGTTGTTTAAGGTTAACTAAGCCCAGATCATGGACCTATGGGCCGCATTACAGGCGAACACATCGTGGTGGGTTAGATCTTTGACCCAACAGCTGGGTTATTCCAAACAGACAGCAGTTTTAAGGGCTACGGCCGGCTGTTTTTCATCGATTCTTATTTTTTCGTACGCTCACACCCCTACACACAACTGAATTATTTGATGATAAGCATTTATTGCATCTCATAAACCACATCTTGGTTTATCACAAGTCACTGTGGCTGCCAAGCCTGAAGAGAAAAGAGGGAACAGTTCAAATAACAATAAAAAAAAAAATGCTAGATATCCTCTTTTTTTGTGAACGTCCTAATATTTCAATACAAACCAACCCGAAGGAAGAACTCACACCATGGACGATGATTTCAGAAGGTTTTAGAATGTTTCTCCGTATTTATCACTGCAGGAATAGCTTTATGAAGTCCTCTCCTTATGACTGTGTAATTGGACTCGCTTGAGTTTGGCAATCTGTGAATCAAACACAAATCAGTCTTAATATTCAGAGAATCTCTTCTAATGAGAAGAGAGAGGAAATGTCTGCTTCTTATCCAGGCGGCATTCAGTCTTCGTTATAAAACGAGACGTATTTATTGCTGTTAAAAAGGATTAAATGCGTTTTTTCATTGATGTTTTCATTTTTATTTTTACCTCATTTGAAAACAGGCTGCTGTTCACAATTATGATTGGACTCTGATATAAAATAAATTGTGATAAAATGTTCTTAAATTATCCTTTTGTTGCATAAAATCACTTTTCCTATAAAGGCCCAATGTCATTGTTGTTAAAATTGTTGTTAATTAATTAGTGTTCATGTTCAGTTTATATATCAGCTATCAACTTCTTCAGTGGCTCTATTAGAGCTCTGAACACTCCATGGTTCTATATGATGGAAAATCTGTGGTGATTGGTTCAAAGAACTGTCTTGAAATAGTTATGTATATCTTCTATGTATCTATCTTAAAATATAACACAACTTCTTTAATCTTTGATCCACAAAGACCATGCCAGCCCATCAGATGCTGTAATGTTTTTTTTGTTAAAGGATTCCTCTTTATGATGGTGAACCTTTTGTTTCTAGCTCTTTACAGAACCTTTAAATCCATATAGGACCAAAGAGGGTTCTAAAAGGTGTTCTTTTTGGGGACAAATCTTATCATTGTGGAGGTACCAAGTCCTCATTATGTCCATTACATTATGAAAGTTCAAATTGCCCCCACATGTACCCTTAAGAAGCATTTAACCTGAACCTTATTGTGATTTGGGGGTACATTAAACATTGGGGGTCATATTGGAGACATCAGAAGGTTGTGGGTTTGAATCCCAACACTGCTCTTGGCACAACAGAGGTTCCCTTGAGTAAGGTACCATCCCCACACACTGCTCACTGGTGCCCCTCGTTGGTGGCAGCCCCCTGCTTTACTTGGTGAATGGGTTAAATACAGAAAAAAAAAACATCACATTGTTCAAGTGTGACTATAAGGGGCACATTTTTTACTTTTTTGGGGTGGTGGTGGGGGTCTAGTGTGTAGGATACTTTCCTCAGAACCAAGAGGTCATGGGTACGAATCCTACATTGCAAGACCCTTAATCCAAAGTTGCTCCAAGGAGACTGCCCCCTGTAGTCAGGGAATGGAAGTCGTTTTGCTGTAAAAAAAATACTGTAGCATATTAAATGCAGGATATTAAATCACATAGACCAGAGCACAATGCCGAAGCCTTTTTATTAACAGCATCACCAAAAACTGCATGAGTAATCTGGGTCTACTGTCAACAGCGTTATTATTTTTGTGTGTAATTAATTTTGTCCTTTTTCGACGGCTACTGAACAAAGACACTTACAGCGTTTTGTCATATGAAGTGTAGATTTTAAGGGAAAGGATTCGGGAAGAGATGAAAAGTGCATATGGCTCCCCGACTTTGGCTCGAATTCACTCACATACGGCCTTCGCTGCTGAAGCTTTTAGGTGCGTGCCAGGAGTGTGTGTGTGGGGGGGCCACACACACACTGGTCGCAGAGGAGCCAAGCTTGGGCCACACCTGAATCGCTCAAACAGAGCTGGCTGTCCGCGACTGACCCACCGCCGCGCTGACTCCCACACACTTGGCCAAAATGCAAAAGAAAAAAAATATACAAAAAAAAAAAAGACTGAATGGGTGTGTGTGAGAAGCGAAGGTGCTGAGAATGGGATGAGTGCTCCTTTCTGCTCTAAACCTTTCATACAAACAGTTCTCGCTGGTGTGTGGTACAAGATCACGGCCCTTTTTCTTTCAACACCCGATGCGTTGTAATAATAAAGGCTAGAATTTTGGTTAATAAAATGTTATGCGAGTAGATCGTCCCATTTTCATTTTTTTTTTTTTTTTTTACAAAACTTTCAATAAAAAGATGATAATTAAACGACAAAGAGTTATTTTACTATCTATCATTAAAAAAATATCCTATTCACCTGTATTAAGGGAAACTGACCCTTAATTTCCACAAAAATAATAACTTGAAAGTAACAGTAACAGTCCTGTTACTTTATTAGTGATAACAGACTGCATGGTCGTGTCCATAGGCAGTTTTATTTCAGCATGTTGGGCAGTTTTCTTTCAACACGAGGCTCGTTGTGATGCGAAAGTGACGAGAAAGTGATGCAAGGTCGTATCAGAGGCCGGCATTTCTCAATTAACACGTTTTCTTGCAGCGTACCGGTGTTGCTTATCTTGCTCACAACTGCATATTGTACTAAAATGACATGAAAACCTTTTGGTTTTCTTCAGGAAACAGTAAAACATTCATTAAAATCCTTGAAATTTGACATTTCTTCACACCAAAATGATCATTTTCTATCACCCACCAAAGGCTAGATTTTTGGTTTATAAAATGTATAAAAGTTTTGCACTTTGAAGTCAATTGTCCCATTTGCAATATTTAAAAAAATAAAAAGAGAATCATTAATCAACTGGAGTTATTTTGATATCTATCATTATTCACCTGCAGTGTCTGGCATTCATTTTTGTCCAGGAAACCCTTTATTTCTAATTAAAATAACATAAAAGACCAAACAGTAGCATTCCTGTTACTTTATTTACCTCAAACTTACAAGTTAATAAAATAACAGATTGCCTGGTTGTATATCAGCATGTTGGGCAGTTTTCTTTCCACTCAAGGCTCGTTGTGACACGAGGTCGTATCAGAGGCCAGCGTTTCTCCCTGAACGCGTGTTCTTGCAGCATGACGGGGTTTGCGTACACTGAAAATGGCCTGAAATCAGAATTAAGCATCCCAGCCCACAGACGTATTACACAGGCAAATATGTTCGCTCGCCATAATTTGAGTGGGTGGCATTACAGCAAATCTCCTGCATGCACACATATAGCGCTGCTCTTAGCAGCCATTCACAGACTATCGCTGCCCAGCCTCCAGCACCCGCCGCTCGCGTCGCGTCACGGCAAAGCGTTAACACCAGTGGGGCCAAGCTCTGTTTTCTGGCCTTTTCTGAATCATCTATATGACAGGCGGCCATGTTACCACCACACGTTTGCAAACATTCCTCAGACGGGGCTCTGCAGTGCCCTTTTTTTATATAAGATACCGTCATGTTGCGCCTTTTCAAGCCTCTTCGTCCTGCTCTGTTGAAAACAATCATCTCTGCATCACAAACTTCGATTAACCTCCGCCCACAAAAAGCGCCGCAGCGGCAGAATTAGCCGAGACAATTTTGAAAGACGCCAGGCCTCAGTTTTATTAGTGGCTATTTGCAAAACATGTCATTTTTAGTTAACTCACGGCAAGTTGAAAACACCTGAATTGGCTGTTCTGGCAACAGCAGGGCTGGATCAGGGAAGGAAAAAAACGTTAGCCTAGCTTTAGCTTCAGGCACTTATGATTAGAGTCATTTGAGGTAGAGAAGTGTAGAATTTTAGCTTTTATTACTTTTAAAACCAGTCTCCTGTCTTAGTCTGAGACTAGACGAAAAAATATTTCTGTAAATTTTTTCAGTAATCTTAGTTCTGAAGATTCTTAAAATCTACTTTTTCCAGAGCAGAAATCTCACTCCTGAATTTTCTCATGTTGTTTTCTAACCATATTCTCAAGCATTTTATAACAGGATGTTGTAACAGCTTGCCCACAGCTGCACCTTGTACTAAAATAACATGAAAATATTTTGGTTTCCTTCAGGAAACAATAAAAAAAGGTTTCAATCTTTAAAATCTTTAGAATTTGAAATTTCTTCACAATAAAATAATCATTTCAACATCACCCACCAAAGGCTATATTTTTCGTTATGTGGAGTTATGCACTTTGAAGTAAATTGGCCCATTTGCAATATTAAGGGTTTTTTTTTTCGATTAAAAGAGAATCATTAATCAACTGGAGTTATTTTGATATCTATCATTATTCACCTGTAGTGTCTCACCTTCATTTAAGTCCAGGAAACCAACCCTTAATTTCTACAAAAATAACAACATATAAGACCAAACAGTAACATTCCTGTTACTTTATTTACCTCAAACTAACAGGTTAATAATAGTGTGTTTGCATGGTTGAGTCCATAAGCAGCTTTACAATTTCAGAATTTTTCCAACACATAGACTAGCCTAAAATTACCCTCAGAAGTGTCAAACTCCATGAACTAGAAGACATCAATTAAAAAAAATATTCTGTTATTTCCTCATATTTCTAGAATTTCCAGAATAAAGAGCTACACGAATGCAAGTACCAAAATCCAGACTCATCACTCTTTACTCACGACAAAGTTCTTTTGTCACCAAACCTAAATATTGATGAACACAAATATCCCAAATTAAAAGGGTACCAGGTGTGTCTTCTTTAATATCCAAATGACTCAAATAAAACGGATGAGGTGGCCAGTGCCCATAAAGCATGGCGCTGTGGACTCGGTCCAGGTCTGCCAGTGTGAATTTTGTGACAGTAATGTGGGACCGACCTCTATTGAACTTTAGATATACTTAAAAAGACATCTGAGAACTTCTTCTGAAGATTATCTTTCAATACCGAATCAAAAACCTCATATAACCTACTTCTCCAACACTGCCACCACACTTCTTTCAGAGATGAATAAGACTATAACTTCACAGACATTTATGGCAGACCTTCGATCATTTCACATCTCTGCCAAGTTCCCTGGCTAAGCTAATTCCTCAGTGTTCAGGACCTGCTGTAGTTGCTGTATGAACTATTCAAATCACGTAGAGGATGGGCAATCACATTATTACGCTTCCAGAGGATCATGTTCTCTCTGTCTCTCTCTGTCACTGGCATCTGACTCGATGAAGTACAGTAACGCCTCAGTTTTATGCAGATCAGCATTCACGGGTTCAGTCTAACGCAGATTTTTCTGAGAACCGAACTGTATTACCTCCACCAGTCCAGCGGTGGCAGTAATACACTGAAAAGTTGTCGACCTCCATACAAAGAAGAAAAAAAGCTGCTGCAGCATGTAGCATGACTGCTCCGTGTCTTGTCCTCGTATTTTAGTGTTTTAAACTTTTCACCCCCATTTTTCTACTGTTTTCTCATTTTATGTAGTATTAGTAAGCTGTGCTCTGTCTAGACATGTGGGTAGAGAGAGTTATTTAAACCTTTTTTTTGTGTACACGTGTTTTTGCTCACTGCACGCTGCTAATGCTAACCCCTAATGCTAATGGTTTTTAAGCAATAAAGTTTTCTGATTATGATTTTTTATTTACCTTTACATTTTATTTAATAGTAATGCATTAAACTGAGTTTAAAATAAAATTAAAGTGTTCTGGGAGCAGATTTGGGGGCATATTTAGGGCATTTTTAGGCATTTTTCACCAAAACACAACACGAAATGTAACCCCTGCGAAAAGCAGGGGATTACTGTATATGTACTGCAGTTCAAACCATACTGTATCTCCAGTTTTCCATCCATTTCTGGTTCATCTTGATTGTATAAGTCAAAGCTTCCGTTTTAAATGTTATCCTGAATGGATCTTTAGAAATTCGAGAAAGTGTTCCACTGTCACTTGGAATAAAATCGAAATTAAATTTCACTGCAAGACACACAAGCCTTTGTAGGGCACAGTGCGTTTTTCACAATATGCGGGAGCTCTTGGAACGTAATCTTGAGAATCTTTAACTTACCTCATTTTTAATTAATTCGAGTTTTGAGTTTATTTTTTTACATGAAATAAATCCAAACAATAACCCATACCAAGAGAAAGTTAGATATTCTTAAATCCCACTGAATATTTAACTTTTAACCTTATTTAACTCACCTCACTGCAAATTCATTCATTTAAATCCTTCCAGATATATTATTGTGACAATTCATGACCTACACACTACAGATACATACTGGATTAAAATCACCACACAGACATTGCTGTTGGACTGTAAGACAGCACACACTGCAGATTCTATACACTTTTACGTCTCAGACATTGGGATGAATTTAATGTGTACAAATATAATTTCGGTAACCTCAGTGCAAACAAAACTGTGTGCACCCCCTGCGATCTCTAGCGGCCCCCTAAGGGGGTACGGACCCCAGTTTGGGGACCACTGATCTAGAACACACGTAGCATTAGTTCAGTTCTTCGAGCCAGTGCATGTCACGAAAAGAAATTCATATTTAAATCATTGGCTGTTCAGTGCAGGGGCCATAACAGGAGTCAGGAGCAATTCTAAAGGGGCCCTTGTCCACGCTGGCCAACGTCTAGAACCATATATGTCCACTGCAGATTCATACTGGATTTAAATCACTAAAATTACCGGACCTCCTCGGATAAAACTAACCTAGCTTGAATTGGGTGAAGTCTGAGGCCTTATAGACAAAGGATTCTGCCACAGTGGAATTAGGACCTCTATACTGCAGCTGAGATTTGAGCATCATCCCTTGTTACGAATGTAATGAAGTGTCGACAGTGAGGCCGCCGCAGCTCACGATCCGAATCCTCACCGTTTATTTTGATAAAAAAGAAGAAGTGTCGCTCTCCCTCTGCCAGGTCAAGTTTCGAAACCTCGGGCGCTCGAGCGCCTGTCGAGAAATCGCTCCTCTCCCCTAATTAGTGGGGCGAAAACTTGCGAATCGCTGCGCCCGCTCCGTCTGAAGAGGGTAAGCGAACACTCGTGTCTAATTCGCGCGCTGCCTGCGAACATAAGTTCCATCCTTCCAACCAGATCTCGCTCCCTCTTCAAAATATTTGCCATGAACGACTTGTGAAGTGAGGGCTTTGAAATGTCTAAACTGTGCCCATTCATTGCAGTCTATCAGGCGCGAGCACATCAAAGTGCAGCGAGTCCCTCAGATCTGCTTGGCTCGGTGGAATAGCGCTGTATATGGATGTCTGCGCGTGTTATTGGTATTCACGACACGTTTTTCTAAACTAGCCTGATATGCACGGCTGTTATTTGTAAATACACTTCAAACATTTCAATGTTAGTTTAGTAGATGGAGGGAGCGCGGCAGGTTTTATACAAAGTATCTCCATTATTGGATGCCTTCAGTAAAAGTCCCAAACAGTTTAGATCAGTATTTACTCCCTAACACGTTATTTGGGTGTCCTTCTTCTTCTTCTTCTTCTTCTTATTCCTTTTTTCTTCTTCTTTTTCTACTTCTGTATGTTTTCTCCCACCAGCTCATGGTGCCCAAAGCAAATCTGTAGAAAAGTTCTCACTTTCTCTCTCTTTATTCCTTTCTCTCTATTTCTCTCTCTGTTTCTCTCTCTGTTTCTCTCTCTCTCTGTCTGTCTCTCTTTCTCTCTCTCGCTCTGTCTCTCTCTCTTGTTTTCTCTCATAGTGCTCCACAGGACAATGTATTAATCTCGGTGGGCATCAGTGGAACAGTGCAGGCAGTAACGGGCCGGCGTGGGCCGAGCCGGGACCTAACACTCCCCCCCACCACACACACACCCTCCACGGGAGCTTTCTGCACAAATCCAGCCTTTGATCTACTATTTGGAAAGAGGAGAGGGATCAAGCTTAGGAGAGGAAGCTGGCAGAGCAGGGCACATGTGTTGGTTCTGGAAATGATAGGGTTTGCTGTCGTGCACCCGGTCCAGCTTAGAGAGGGAACTTGTGTGTACATATTAGTTTTCATACACTTACAGGACAAAACATGGCCCTCTTTGTAGGAAATTCAGGGCTCTTAAGTTGAATACTGCTGCCAATTGCATATACAGTCTTGGTTTTTACCCCCACTGGGCCCCAGAGGTTAGGACAGCCAGGGACATCACTAGGACGGAAAGACAAGGAGGGCTTAGGCCCCAGGGTTGTAGAAAGGAATTAGCGCGTATAGAGGGCTGAAAACTTTTCACCAAACCTTTCCTTTCACTTAAGTAAACAAGTAAAGTTAAGCAGTGAACAGTTATGGACACTCATGGTATTGTTCTGTTGAACTGAGTACAAACGGCGCTACCAGAGAAATATTACTGAACGTGCTCCGGTTGCTACTCGCTAACAAGCAGCGCCGTGTAGCTTCGCCTGGGTCCTAATGCCCGCCTACTACCTGCAGCAGCTTTAACAGCCAGTACATCATTTTAATTCAATAATGATAGCTAAACTTATCATTTCAGACCCCCCAAAATAGACCTAATGATGCCCATGCCTCCAGCCATGTCTTTATGGAGCTTGCTTTGTGCACTGGGACACAGTCATGCTAGAATAGAAAAGGTACTTCCCCAAACTGGATTCACAGAGTTGGAAGCATGGTGCTGTCCAGAATGTCTTGGTCTGCTGAAGCATTAGGACTGATCGTCACTGGAAGTAAAGGGCCACCTGAATCCAAGCATTACGAGGTGTGTCCCAATACTTTTTTCCATGTAAGGTACATGTGTGTGGCAGTCTGCAACTGTCAAAATGAAAAACAAATCTTTGAATAGATCATCAGAGTGACTATACGACCGTTAACTTCCTAGTAAACCTGTGTGCATGTGATACTAGACACATGTGTCACATATGCAGAAAAACCTGATGTGAACATAAAGTGGTAACACAGTTCAACAGGTCAAAATCATCAGAGATAACTTTCTGAGGGTTCTGTAGTGTTTTTCATGCTGATTTCAGATCTGTGTTTAGTTTTTTCAGCACATACAGTGTTTGTGATGAAGCTAGTTCTATACTGCATGATAGCTGGTATAATGATCATATAATAATCATTTTTGAGTGTGAGACACATGTATCAGTGAGACTAATATGAAAATAATAGCAGTATTTCAAAAACCTTATAATGAAAAATATACATAAAACTTAGTTTATCTCTATCACCACTGATGGAATGAAAAAACTGATGTGATTTTCTGAATCAGCGCAAAACTTCACAAAGAAACATCAGAAATTTTAATGAAACTGACCTTTCATAAAAATGTGTTACCCAGTGAAATAAATGTTAAAAGGAAGTTTTAAAAAATCCCTAACTGATGGTGTAACTGATGAAATGCAGTTGAAGATTTACATATATAGATGTGAGAGTGAGTGAATGAGTGTGTGAGAAAGAAAGAGAGAGAGAGAGAGAGAGAGAGAGAGGGAGATAGAGAGACAGAGAGATAGAGATAGAGAGAGGGAGAGAGAGAGAGAGAGATCTATCCCCCTTATGATAGGATACATGGCTTATTGCAAGGTACAGTCGTGAGAAGGTTGGTCATTTATTGATTCATTTATTTGTGCATTTAAAACTGAAGTCATTTCTTTTATCTTTTGAGGTTAGGATTAAAATGGAAAAGTGTATCTCTCAAAAAAAAATCAAAACGTAACAGACAATTGAAAAGAAATCTTCACTTCTTCGCTTTGAAGTGAATGAAAATCTGACACAGTGTGAATAAAACTTATTTTCGAATTGTGATTTGTTTCAATTGAAAATAGACCCGATCCCACATCTCACCTACACACAGCAGAAACCAACCTAGGAGTGATTTCGGGGGGTGGGGGGGCACAGGGGTTGTCATGAACACATCAACCAAGTGCAGACAGTCTCTCCTCTCATCAGCGCTGTGTTCCTTTGTGCTCTCTCTGCTGTTCCTTTCAGCCAGTTAAGACAATTAATGAATAAATGAATGACAATCAGTAGATGAAAATGAAAACGTGACGACAGGTTAAAAAGGTGGCGGGAAGGGGGGGCGGGAGCAGGACTGGAGAGAGGACTTATTGGAAGAGAGAGGGAAAGAAAGGAGTGTGGGCGAGAGAGAGGGAGAGAGAAATAAAGCCGCTTCATTGCTTTCTTCCAGGTGCCTCTGTCCGCATGATTTCATCTGCGCGCCATAATCAGCCCCCTTAATGAAATACGTAATTAACATATTATAATTGTGGTAAGGATGGTTTTGACAGAAATCATTTTCCATATCTAATACTATGCTAATTTAATCTGTTCCTCACTCCCCGACATGACCCTTGGTGATTAAGTTTCATGGCAGATTTCTTCCTCTCTGCTGTGCTGTGTGTGTGTGTGTGTGTGTGCGTGTGTGTACAGGAAAGAATGTGAGCATACGTGTGATTGTATGTGTGTGAGTGGATGCACACAAACTTGTGTGTGTCTTAAAGTGTATGTGTACTGTATATAGGTGTGTGTGTGTGTGTGTGTGATTTTGTGACGGACGGGTGTGGGTGACGCGTCCTCTCCGACGCGGCTGTCATCAGTGTGTGCGCCGGTGGGAACGCAGACTGGAGCAGATGGCCCAGAATGGCAGGAGACTGGAGGAGAGGCAGCGGGCGTTATGTGTGGTCTGCGCAAGGGAGGGGAGAAGAAAAGAGTGAGTGTGTGAGAGAGAAAGAGAGAGTGTATGTGTGTGAGGGAGAGAGAGATACACAGACACAGAGACAGAGAAAGAGAGAGACAGAGAGAGAGAGACAGAGAGAAAGAGAGACAGAGAGAGTGTGTGTGTGTGAGAGAGAGAAAGAGAGACAGAGCGTAAGATATGTATATATATATATATATATATATATATATATATATATATATATAGAGAGAGAGAG
>JBBJLR010119398.1:0-19672 GCA_037577145.1 Brachypetersius gabonensis | reverse complement strand
TCAGAGGAATTTTTCTTTGAAACCGAAAGACTGAAAACTGTGTTCAGTCCATGGAAAAGCCGTTCCCGGAGGGAAAACCTTTTTTTGGAAGGGGGATCCACAAACCCCCCCCCCCCCCCCCCGCCAAGCACTGTCCGGGAACAATTTAAGGAACATCACAAAGAGCCCAAGGTGTGATCTCAATCTGATCGAGCTTCTGTGTGACAAACTAGTCCGATCTATGGAGGCCTCACAGCTTACAGAACTCAAAACATGTGCTTGTGCCAAACCACAGACCTTCAGAGGTGGAGTCCAGACCTTGATGTGTCAAAGCTGATTTGATGGCACGAATATAAGGAAGGTGGTTTCAATGTTAGGGTTGATCAGTGTCTTATATGTAAGAACATAAGAATTTATTTTTTATTTAAAGTAAGTGAAAGTAAGTAAACTGTATAAATATCTTGAAAACAAATGCTCTGATTTGTTAGTTCAGTGGTTTTACAGAGTAAAACAACAATTTTTTTATGTGACTTTAAAATTGAGCAAAGCCACAATGCCCATTTATGCACTCCAGGTCCAGCAAATGTGTTTTCTATGAGAACGGACAGCGTATTTACAGCATCCCTGAGGGGACACTACAGCAATTTACACTAATCCTCTAGCAAATCTCTCTCATTCTGCAGTAAACTGTCTGAACCCCATTGCAAACTGACCTGCTCCTCTGGGCTTCTGGCAGATTCATCTCTCTCTCTCGCTTCTTCTGCCTTCCTGTAACTGTACTGAATAAAGGCTGAATTAACCATTTAAAACTTCCGTGGACAATCCATAACTTCGTGTTGTAGTATTTACTCTGTTTGGACCATATGGCTCCAGAGATGCAGTTTCAGATCAGTAGTTTCAGGCCAGTGACGAAATAGACAAATTCCCCTATTTCTTTACTGTTGCAAACGTACCTTTTCTCCTCATCAGTGAGGTAGCCTTTGCCTCGATGCTTGTGTGACTCATCTGACTTCGACTCTTAACTCGTTCTATATGATGATCATGTTTGTTGTACAACACTAGCTGTGGTTGCCACGAGTCCAGTGCCGTTGTAGTGATAAATTAATGGTTCAGCAGTTGTGTAAAATGTAAAGATTTGTGTTACAGCGTCAAATCTGTAATCTGTGTTTCTTGGTTGAGTGTGTACACTCTTGAGTGTCCCACATGGCTCCCCGCCTGTCATTTGGCGTGTCAGGTGTTGGAACGCAGTCCAAGTTTAGTGTGAATTAGTTACTGATGAACTGTCAAATGTAAAGAAGTATAAATACAAAACTGAGTTTAAGGACGACAGCGTATAGACTGTAATCCTGAATCTCCATTAACATGCAGTGTTGATCAGCAGATAGAAGTGTTATAATGTTCAGTGTTGAACATTCCAGATCACACCAGTGTGATGCTACACTTGAATGGAAAGTAGTCAGACGGTGCTGTCCATAAAGTGCTAACAGCTGAAGGGTTAAAGGGTATTTTCCAAAATTCCTCTGCAATCCACACCCTTTCTATCTTGCCACACTCTTCTTTCTATCTTGCCACACACACTTCACATGCACACACACACACCCTTACCACCCCCGAACGCACACACACACACACACACACACACACACACACACACACACACATTGAGCTTCTTATACAACACATTTTTCTAACTTTTAGAAAGAAGTTAACTTTTTTTTTTACAACACACTTGTTTCTAAGTGATCAAAAATAAAATTATATTTAGTTATTGTGCCTTTTAAATTGTATCATTTTTAAAAATAGATGCCAAGTTTCAAACACTGTAAAATTTCTATATTTATTTTTAAGACGACAAATGATCACGAAACAAAGCTTCCTGTGACGTCTGAAGCTCTACTGTCGACCTGGAGAGATAGGGCTTCCAAGTAAGGAGGAAGTTTTGTACATGACCATGTTCGACGTCTGGAGTCTCCTCACACGGCGAGAACATCCAGTGGAGTAAACTCATCTCATGCTTTTCAGACAGCACCAGGATGATGAAGATGCTGCAAGAGCCTATCACTGTCAAAACGTCAACACACATCCATGTGCAACTGCACGCGCAGAACAACAGCAGGGGACAACGAGGGTGAGTGTTTTCATGATGTGCAGTCAGTGATTCCCCATTCACATCATCTGCTGTGTTACAGCCATCTTCACTTTGACAAGTTAATCAATTCCCCCGTAAGCCAAACTCCACACACACCTACTGCATGCACAGCATTCCACACACACTGGCATCTGCACACAGCCTTCAACACATAGTCTTCCACACACTGGGATCTACACACAGCCTTTTACACACCTCCCTCCACACGTACACCACCTTCCACACACCTTCATCCACACACATCACCTTCCTCACATGCTGCTTTCCACACATAGCCTTCCACACAGCTTTAAAAGGCTCATTTCGCCAGTCACTCTCTAGCTGCTAGCATGCATGCTAATAGTACCGGCATTACAGCTTCCTGCCCAGTTAGAATTAGACAGGTTATAAAATGTAACTTCGCAGTGTGATGATTCTGAAAATACTAACCAACACTACAAAATATTACATTTTGGTGCACTCACATGAGACACAAACATTTGGAAGGTTTATGCTGTACTGGGACAACTAAAAAAGCTAAATAAAGCTCATACAGTAAAACAGAGGAGTGAGTCCAGATGAAGTTAAACTAATGTAGAAGTGTGGAAGCTGCTGTGCTACTAAAGGCCTCAGCTGCTTTGCTGTCTTTTTCCTTCTTCATGCGTGATGAGGCATGTCCAAATCTTCTTGTGGTTTGTGGTCTTGTGAGGGTTTTGTTGTTTTGGTTGATAATTTAAGTGCAAATAGTTACACAGTCTCTACAAAGGCCAAACCTTTCTTTATTTTAACACATAATTACTGTTCATTTGCTGGCATATATTTTGTGCTTAATTCCGTGTCAATTTAGCATATTAGGTAGATAAATAGATAGTTAGATAGATAGATGCAATATTATTTTATAAATAGGTTTCTAATGTTTTAAATCTATAAGGAGGAAAATACCAAATTTAGAGATTGTGCCCTTATTTTGACTTGGAAAAACTCATCAACAGGGTGGCCAAATATATTTACATTTGCCTGATTATCATTGCCTCACCATAATATTCCGAATTCCTTCATCACCCGTGAATCCAGGTCCTGGAGGCAGAGGCTGGAATGCAGCAGGACCTGAATATCAGTTTGCAAAAGTCCAGCACAGATACGAGGCCTGACAATTTCGTAATTTGCTGAACAAACAAGAAATAATGGGCAATCTAAATGGCCTCATGTCAGGTAATTGCGATGCCTTGTGATGCCCATTGATTTTTTCACCCCTCCGAACGGATGGGCCGGGGAAAGGTCTGCGGCGGGTTCGCGGTGGGAGTGATGGGCCGATATATGATCTGCTCCTCACACACCCACGCCCAATCGATGCTTTTAGTGTGGAGGTCAAACTGCTGAGTGATTGCTTCCCACCCTCAGCCAGCCCAGCCCCTTATCTCCTCCGGCCAATGCAGGAGGGGAATAGAACCGGACAGAAATAATTTAGGAACTTTTCATTCAGCAGGCAGGTCGATGATGCTGTGTAATAATGGAGAATGTGTTTATGTAAATTGTAAGGAATAATAGTTTAGTAACTCCACTGTCCACAGCTGCAGCCCAAGAAGCATGCAGTTTGCCTGTTAGCTATATTAGCCTCTTAGCACTAGTGCTGAAACTTAAGTCCCAACTGGGTATTTTGCAAGTGTTTCGGTTCTGTTTGGTATCAAGTCAAGTCAAGTAGGTTTTAATGTCATTTCTGCACAGTTTAACCCAAACAGCGTTCCTCCAGGATCACAATGTTCCTCCAGGACAAAGATCCAAAGGCTAGACTGCTACTCCCATTTGTAATCAGTGGTGGATCTAGAATCTAGTCTAGACAGACTGGAGTGACATTCTCCTTCAAGGAACTGGCTTGAATATCAGAATACGATTATGTCACAGTAAGACTTCAGTCCAGCTCTTAAAGGTCTGACCAATGGAAGAGCTTGCTTATCCACACTTACCTACAGAAGGAAACATTCTGATTGGATAATTACAAATAGAACCCTGTTACTTTTACAGAGTTTTACAGAGTTTAAATACCATGACCACAACAACCCTACAGGGTTGAAATATTTGTTTAAAACCACAACAATCTTCCAGGACCTCAAGTTCCTCCAAGACCACAGTGTTTCTCTCAGACTACAAAATGCCTCTGAGACCACAACAATCCTCCAGGACCACCATGTTCCTCCACAACCACAATGTTCCTCCAAACCCTGTAGGACTTCAGCCCAGTTCCTGAAGGCATGACCAATGGGTTGATCCATCTGCATGCTGATTGTATGCTTATTAATTTAACCCTGGTGTTTTCAAACAAAACCTAACAATAAAATGAGTATTGCATAGTTTAACTGCAAAAATAAACAAAAAATTGGGACACTTGTTTTTTTTTTATATTGGTCCTTTAAGAGACAGCTCCAGTCAGGCACAAAGGAACACAATACAGCCACACAACTTTAATGTAACTTTTTAACCTTTGCATGACTGTCATAAGCGGCTCAGAGATGTTTATTTCTGACGGCCGTGATGTGGGGATCGCAGAATAAACTGTTTTAGTTCCCTGCGGGCCCTTTGCACACAAATGCCTCCATTTCCATGGTGATTCAGTGATAGCTCTTACTTTGGCCCGCAATGTGTGTATTCATAGCCTTCACCATCAGCATTTACGTCACGCTGCGTATCTCTCTCTCACACACACACACACACACACACACACACACACACAAACACACACACATGGTTCATCCAGGGCCTCTACAGAGAGCCGCACCAAGGGCAGCACATGCTGAGTCAAAGCGAAAAGCCGAAAACTGATCTCTGTGTGTGAATGTGTGTATAAATATAGAAGCACTTAGCCTGGAACTAGTGGCCCAACTTGTGTCCCGACTGTTTCAATAAGCAGAGAAATGCACACACACTGTCATAGTGCTGATAGGAAAGGGTCAAGATATTCTTCGGGACAGCTTTAATCTAAGAAGAAACAGCTTAAAGGGAAACTGAAAATCTGCACATTTAAGTGTTTAAGAAACAGAATGGGTTTGGTGTAAGTTAGAACTGATCACAGCGGAGGTGAATGGATCCAGACATCTGCGTCTACAATCTTCTCACAGAGTGGTATTCCATCAAGTGCTTATGGTCACGCCGTCTTGACACCTGCAATGTTTTAAGAAACGTTTAGTCCTAAGACTGAACCAGTTCATAGTGGAGGGATACATGCAGGGCATCATGAGGCAAAATAGTCCCCAAAGAAAAGTGATTTCATTCAGATTCTTCACTATTTTACCATCATTAACATCTATATAAACACGCAGAGACATGTGGAGCTTCACTGGGTTTTGATCGGGAATGAACCTCTCTATATGATATCTTCAGGTTTTCTTCAGAACTGGTTTGAGGCATTAACGAATGTTAAAACAGTCTTGGCATGGTGTTAGAGTTGAGTCCATCTCCTTTGGGAAAATTCAAACCAGAACCGATTTGAAAACAAATTCCACTTACAAAGTTCACTTACAGGTCAAGTAGGGCCCAAAAATATGATATAAAAAATGAAAAGAGGCCTGCAGACAGAAAGAGGTCATGATCTGGAGAAGATGGAGCTCGTATGAGCAGTCATTTGGGAAAATAAGACAAAATAAGGCATAAATAAGTCATAATTCTGCTCATCAGTGCTATTTTTGATGTTCCTCTTTCTGAGAACCGTGTGCATGTTATTCAATAGAGTTCTTTTTGTGGAAGGGCCGTAATTTATTTTGCAGAATGTTATGATTTATTGATCCTTCCAAGGAAACTGGATATTTTGCTGCCTAACTACAGAACTAGAGTCGGAGCTGCGAGGCAACACAGGAACCAGGAATACATGGTCAAACCTGGGTTTTAACCCCACAACCTTCTAGTGAGTAATACACTCAAGGTCAAAGCTGTGCTGAGAATGACCCATATATATTATGTCACCTACATAATATAAGCTCTCCGATTGTTCTATGGGGGTCCTGGCCATTGAAAACACAAAGTCCATCTATCTGCTCAGTTAAACTGAGAAAGTGAAACATGAATGGAGATACAAGGCAGGTGATGAAGTGTCTCGTCTAAGTCTTAAATCCGTAAACTTTTGACTATGCCTGTTAGAAGAACATAGGTTCTGATCTTCTCAGTCCTCGCCAGCCACTACATGGAGTTGTCCAGATCCTTTGTCAGGTGGTTGCTAGGGTGTTTCTCTGACTTGTGTGTGGTTGCAGTAATATACCAAGTGCAGCTGTCCCAGGTAATTGCTAGGCTGTTGCTATTTCCTGAGTAGTTTTAAGAATGTTAAGCAGAAATAATTTTGGAAAATCAAATATTGAAACATAGAACTGAATACAAGCACACCACATACAGTCCAAAGGAGTTGGTGGTTAGAAGGACAAAGGTGTGGTTCCTGATCTTCTCCGTGCTCTCCAGCTGTCGCATAGTTTGTTCAGTTATGCAAGTAGGTGGTTGGTAAGGTGCTGCTGTGTAGTTGCAGTAGTATACCAGGTGCAATGGCATTCTAGGTGATTGTGAGGGTAGTGCTAATGGTTGATGCGATCCTGGGTAGTTTTAAGGGTGATGGTCATGTTATTAATTGGTTGCTAACCATTCTCAATCTCTAGTCCTCTCAGAGTCTGGATCTTAGAGGGAAAAGAGGAAAAAGAAAGAAAGAAGGAAATAGGGTTTTGTAGGTTAAAAATAATTACTTTTCAGTGAATGTAGGTGAAGGAATAGCCTCTGTGCTTCAGAAACAATGGCTTGAGCCGATGCCTGTCTGCGTTAATGCATTTCCCACCATCTCTGGGCTTATCACTGAGAGACTCTTACATTTCTGAATTATTCCAGTCTGGCTGCAGGCAAGCTGTCACTGGAGACGTTTAGAGGACACCACACAGCCACATGTCAACTTTCACAAATGTTCTGACGCTCTTTCTCTCTTGCTCCCTCTCTTTCACTTGCTCTCCCTCTCAGAGTGGCTGAAATGGCCCCAGGCAAACTATCAGAGGGAGCTGCAGCAATGAAAACAGGGAGATGAAAAGATGAAAGGTGTGAGTGAACGCTGTAAACGCTCCGCTTCCGCATCCTAACTGTAAGTACCTTAAAGTGGAAAAATCCTTGATGTGCTCCACTCTGCTGCCCTTGCAACTCTAAGTTTCTCCATTTCCATTCAACTGAGACAAAACAACGCCGTCCTGCAAGTAAAACTTCTCGGCTCCTGAGCACCAGCTGAGCTTTCTGAGTCCGAAAGTGTATATATAAGGTACAAGTGGCCGTTGAGTGGAAGCACAATGTAAGTATTTCCGATAAAGTGACAGTGTAGCATATGTAACAAAGTAGTGAAAAAGTTTACAATAAATGAATAAATAAGACATGAGATCACTTCAGAGAAACATCAGCACCTGTTGTGGAGTCGTCGTCGGTGATGTAATGAAGAGATGAGCAGGTGTCTGATTTCACCCCCTTTAAAGAAGATCTTTCAGAAATCGGTGGTGTCAGTGTACCCAGAATCCTTTTCACTGTGCTCCTGGCTCTGTCTCACACACTAATCCCGCCGTGGCCCAGATAGAGTGTTTTAACCCCTGCCGAATCCTGCTTTTTTTTTTGTTTTTTTTTCTTTTTCTTTCTCAGGGCGACAGGGCCCGGTCAAAAATCCTGCTGAATAAAGAGCCCACCTCAGACCCCAGATCGTTCAGGTTATCTCCCTTACAGCAGCGTGAGTGCGGATCCCCCCTGACATGTTCCCTCTGTTCAGTGCTGACACAATTCCGAAAGGCAGCTTGATTTCATTCCAGCGGGCACCTCAATGTATCGGATGTGGCAGAGATTTAAGAGGATTAAAAGCCGCCTTTAAAATTCATGGCAGCGCAGGCAGACGCTGATAAGTGCGCAGGAGTGAAGTTAGTCAACTTTTCAGCTTTAAAAATACCTGCCAAGGGTATAATCCGGTTCTATCATGAATGTGGATTGCATCCTATTATTCGCAGGGAATCTCTGGGACTCGGCCGGTCGCCAAGGAGATGGTGTGATGGAGTAGGACGGTCAACAGGCTGATCACACAACTCACCAGATAAAGTGCAACAGAACCTCCAGCAGTTCAAGGTGTTTCCAATAAAGTGGCTAGTGAGGGGAAGCTCAAGTCCAATAAAGTGGCCAGAGAGTGGAAGCACAGGTGGTGTGGAAGAATAAGGTGTTTCTAAAAATGTGGCCAGCAAATGTAAGCACAAGGTCTTTCTGATAAAGTGGGCACTGACTGGAGGCATAAGGTGTTTCTTCACTCTTTTCATTTCCCTTTTCTCTCTTCCTCTTCTTCCTGTCTTGTCTTTAATGATAAATTATGCACTATTACATAAAACATTTTTACAGGTTCCTGCCTCAAGCCACGTTTTCATGTTTTATTGTTTAGTATTATAAATGGTCAGACTCTGTAATCACTGTATTACCTTACCTTCTCCTTTATCGCGTTCCCTCTTTCCCAGTCTTCCTGAGTCTTCCCCGCCCCTGATTCTGACATCACACCTGATTCTTAACCCACTTTTAATCCCCCCTTGATTCTGACCCCACTCCTGATTGTAACCCCACCCCTGATTTTCACCAGACTAAGATAGAATGAGATAGAAACCTTCCACAATGGATGTCTCAGGAAGATTTGTTGTCAGTTCTGTCCCAAAAAGATTGCTAATGAGCTTGATTAGCTAGAGTTTATTTTTTAGCTGGTTCTAGGTAGCAAGTACTGATATTTATTCACTTGGCCACATCCTCAGAATGGACCGGAGCTGTTGCCCTGAAATGGACACTGCCTGGAAAGGCCAGCCCCAAACAACTTGTAATAAATAAGGTGGAAGAGATAACATTGGGTGAAAGAGAAGACCTAGCCCAAGACAGGTCCAGATGGAGGCAAATCGTCAATGCTTTTTGCCGCTTCTACCACAAAGACGATTAGTAGAAGTTAGATGGTTGGTTAGTTGGTTAGTGGGGTTTGATTCCTTATCGGGACAACACAGACCACTCCATCAATAAGAGACCTTGGGCAATGCTAATGCTATATTCACTGCATCTGTGTTGTGCAAGAGTTGAATAAAAGCAGCTGGTAAATCCTGTAAGCTCAGATACTCTTTAGCTACATTAGCTTCGTAGCTCCAGCGCTAACACTAAAGAACCTGCTCGGCTGATCACCTGCATTTGGGGTGAAACAGGGGAAAGTATGTGAATTAGAGTGTGGGTTTTAATGCTGCGTCTTGAGTGTGATGTGTGAAAGTAAACACAGTGTGGCTCTGACCTGACAGTCAGTTTCTTGGTGGGCTGAAAGCGAAGCCCCCCTGAGCGGATGATTCATGCTGACTCCATTAAGAGCAGCTCTGCAAAGGAGAGAGTGTGGATCCTCCGCACCACGCTGAACCCTGGGCAACAGCGGTCAACAACCGAGGCCAAAACATTTAATACTTTGTCAGAAACCTTTTTATTGGAAGCCCTGCAAGCGTCCAGCATCCTCTCGCATCCTCTCCACTTCAGCAGGAGAAGAAAAGAGGCACCCAGCCTGAAATCCCCGGTTATGTAACTTTGCCGTCTGCTTTTTCCGCCAGAACGACTAATTGCGGACAATTATTCCTGTGCTAGCCAGTAGTGGGGTGGTAGACAGGGGGATATAATTGCTTTTGTTTATTTATTTTATTTATTTATTTAACTTTTTTTTTGCTAAATCCCAACATGCAAAAATGCAGCAGCAGTGAAGTGGGCTTCACTTCGCCGATCATATAATTATGTTTGGCAAAGCTCGTCTAATTTGTCTCTGGGTCTCTATTCCCCTTTCTCTCTGACTCTGCAAGCTTCCCAAACGCTAATAATTGTTGCAGCCAGGCTCACCTACAAACAAAAAACATCTGTCCTGGACCTGGAGGAGCCAGCTGGATCCCACATAGCTCTTCATTCAACATTTATAGTCTGTTTACATGAGTTTTAGTATTTTAATGTAGAGACCATGGAACCATTTCAGACAAAGCCTGAGTGTGGTACCGATGCAAAAGTAGTAAAGGAAAGAAAAAGTATATTTTAAATCTCAGTGATCTCATATTTTAATATTTGTTGGAGTTTTAATTTGTACTAGTACTAGTATTGATTTAAAATACATTTTATTTCATTTTTAAAAAATGTTTCCCCACATACCACTAGATGGTGCATGGTTTGAGAACCACTGTGAACTCGCTTTTGGATTGCTGCGTGTCAAAATGACATGAGTGCTAATAGCGCCACCTTGTGGAGAATGTTCAGATTGTAGAGCATGCCTTTACAGTGCCCTGTTGTGTAACAGCATTGCAAAATGTTTAATAACTTTCCGCCTTAATTAAGTGATACATTTTAACGTAATTGGAGCAATTCTAAAATTGACAAGACCCAAAAGGTCTAACACAGAAAATTCACTAATTTGTACTTAAAACATTAAGAAAAGCTATATATCTATATATAGCTAATAAGCTATATATATTTTGTATATTCACTGTACAAACTGACCATCATTTCATAGGATATATTACTTATATTGAATGTGTTTTTTAGTCAATTCTTTGTTAAATGTTTTTCTAAAGCAGTGTAAGAGCTTTTAAATGAGCAGGAGAATCATTTTCTCATTTGTTATTCTCCTTGATCAATTAAATATGATCATACACCCCCCCAAAGTCCCCTGCTTAAGCTAGGCCTAAGGGCCTGTGCAGCCTTGCATAACGATATAATTGCTGATTTAAATTGGCTTGAATTTGGAGCTCCTCAAAGGTGTGCAGGAGAGCCGGGCTGCAGTCCGCCTCCTGTTGTTTGCATTTGACATCAGACGACCTCTAATTATTTGTTTACTGCAGTGTTTAAGGGCATCGAGATGAAGCAGTAATTGTTCTGGACTGTGCTGCTTTTGAAGGTGAAAAAGCACACAGAGTGAAGTAGGTGGTCTTATCCTTTGTATTCTTTACAGAAGGGGCTGCAGAGACTAGTTAATTAATAAATCCACTAATAAACGCTGTGGGCAGCAGAGTCCACCCAGGAGGAAGATTTGGTGTCTGTGTTCCAAAAAGCCCTCCAAATATTACTCATATTTTATTTCAGGCCCAAAAGAAGTGATTAGCAAGACCAGCATGATTTTTTTCAGTACAGCAAAATACGTACTTCCACTGTGGCCAAATATTTTCTTATATGGGATTGTATTTATAGTGCGTTCCATCTGGTAGTTGGGATTTTCCAGTTCTCAGTAGGAAAATTTTACTTTAACTGGCCCCCTGAAGTTGGAGGAACCTCACCATCCACCAACCTCAGTGCATCAGCAGTTGTGAAGACGCAGTAAAGACTGTTTATCAGCACTTCTATCGTTTTTGTGTTTGATTAAATCAGTTGGGAAACAGTGCTATCCAGTGTCCGCTTTGCTTTCTCAGCACTGCGTTTCTACTGGCAGAGCTAGTGACAACACAATCAAAAGGCCTTGTTGGAGAAGCAGCACCACAAAAACAAGTGGAATAAAACTCATAATAATATTAATAATAAAACAGTACGATGACATCCAACTCTTAGCAAACAGGAGAAGTCATATGTCAGGGATGGTATTAAGCTGTAGCTCTCAAGTCTCATAGTCTTATTCTCCATTCGCTTTTTATTTGTGTTTGGAAAAAGGGGACATAGCGGAATGTTCAGTTATTTCATTAGCCTTGTATCTCCAGTTAGCATCACACTAATACAGTGTAAATAATGATTTCATCCTCTGCTGAATTTGTAAGTAAAAAATGAACAGTCTCTAATTTATGAAGAAGTTTTATTTTTATGGAGAAAGACAGAAGATCAACCAAATATCAAGAAAAAACACGTTTCGTAAAAGTTATATATTGATCTGCATGCTATTGAGTGAAATAAGTATTTGATCCCCTTCAACCTCTCCCTGACTTCTGGCTCCCACAGACTGGCTGTTTGCCCAAGTTGCACACAGATTACAATCAATCAATCATTTACAGAGACTTCTAATCTTAACTTGTAACGTGTATAAGGCACACCTGTCCACAGAATCAATTTCTTCCGTTCCAACCTTTCCACCACCATAGGACAGACCAAAGAGGCGTCAAAGGACATCAGGGACAAGATCGTAGACCTACACGAGGCTGGAATGGGTTACAAGACCATCAGCAAGAAGCTTGGTGTGATTGTTCGGAAATGGAAGAAATATAAAATGACCGTCAGTTGCCCTCAATCTGGAGTTCTATGCAGTATCTTGCCTCATGGGCTGAGGACGATCATGAGAAAGGTGAGGGAACAGCCCAGTACTACACAGGAGGAGCTTGTTAATGATCTGAAGGCAGTTGGGACCACAGTCACTAAGAACATTGGTAACACACTACATCAGAATGGATTGAAATCTTGCAGTACCCACAAGGTCCCCCTGCTCAAGGAGGCACATGTACAGCCAATCTTATGTTTGCCAGTGAACGTCTAAATGATTCAGAAAAGGCTTGGAAGAAAGTGCTGTGGTCAGATGAGACTAAAATCAGGCTCATTGGCATCAACTTGAGTCAGAGACAAAATAAAGACCCAGAGACAAAGAGGATGCTGAGTATGACCTCATGCTTGGGGATGTTTTCTTCTAAGGGAACTGGATGAATTAGCAGCATTGAGGGGCCAATTGATGGGGCCACGTACCATAAAATCATGGACAGGAACCTCCTTTCCTCGGTCAGAACACTGAAGATGGGTTGTGGGTCTTCCAGCAGGACAATGACACTAAATATACTGCCAAGGAAGCAAAGGAGTGGCTAAAGACGAAGCACATTAAGATGTGGGAGTGGCCTAGCCAGTCTCCACACCTCAGTCCTATGGAAAATCTGTGGAGGAGCTGAAGCTTCACGTTGCCAAGCAGCAGCCAAGAAACCTAAAGGGTTTAGAGAGTTTCTGTAAAGAGGAGCCAAAATCCCTCCTGAGATGTGTGCAAACCTAGTGATGACTACAAGAAACATCTTAGTGCTGTGCTTGCCAGTCCAAGTCTATGGGGTGCTGTTTGTAAAAACAGCTTAAATTTAGAGGTGCATTTTTTCATCATTTAGCGCAAATGTGTATAAAAAAAACAGTCACGTTTTGGTAGATTTTCTTGCTGCATAAATGTTAAATTTAAACGTTAAATCTACATCTAAATGTTAAATCTTAAATCTCAATGTTGCTCTCTAAATGTGGGATTTAAATGTAACACTTTTACAAACGGTCACTCTAAATGTGGGATTATTGAGCTCTAAACGTTTAGAAGATATGCTGACTGGCCACGCCCTGTGATTACAATTGGCTGTTACTTTGAAGGGGGCTGAACTGCCTGCTGTGATATGCCCTCAACAACATGGAGAATTTGCCTTAAATGATCTTAGATCTAAATATTGAATATGAAAAATATATCTCGCACTCAATGTGAAACTTCAATGTTAGATAGGTTTCGGTGATACCTTTCCAACGACCCCTCATATGCCATAATAGAGAGATCCCGAATTATTAGGCTGATCGCCGGAGGCTATTGTGGCAAACGAGGGGCCGTTGGAAAGAATAAATACTTCCATAAAATGAACATGGTTTGTGAGTTACGACTCACGAGTCAAGTCTCGAGTCGTTGATGGCAAATCTAAAGACAAGACACAAGTCTTTGTTTGTGCGACTTAAAGTGCAACTCGAGTCCGAGTCTCAGACTAGAGTCCCCATCTGTGCCCAGTACTAAGTCATGTTTTGCATGGGAATCAAATACTTACTTCACTCAGTGTTGTCATGTCGTCTGGAGGGGAGAGATACAGCAGTTCCAGAGAGACAGTTTATTTGTAACACAAGTACTTAAAGCCCAACACAAATGCACAGGACCCCTGTGGTTTCACTTCCAAGGAGTCTTCTCACTCCTTGGTACTTCTTCAGTTCTTTTACTTTACAAAGGTCCACCTCAGTCTCCTATGCTGAGACGGGAACCCTTCTCACTGTCCTATGTATGTTTCCAAGTCCTCCTTAAGAGCCCCAGACCTTCACACCGCAACCCGTCACTCCTGCTTGGTACACAAAAAGGAGAGAGAGGGAGAGAGCTCAAGATGGAACGCATAGTCAGGAAAACGTGCCACTCATCTTTCGACAGCCGCTTCTCTTCGCTGCTCGCTGTGAAGCTGTCTGCTTTCACTTCCTTGTGGCTTCTCCTAGACAGCAAGAGATCCCACACACACAGTCCCAACTCACTCGCACCTGACTTTCACCAGAACGGCTCAAACCACAGAGCAATAAGTTTTCTGAGCCCACGGACTCACACACAAGATACAGTTTCTTTTACTCTGACAGAGTTTCACCTTCCCTCCAACTAACACACTCAGACTCACAAAGATGTTGGATGTCGGTGACCACGCGCCTTGACTCTGATTCAACAAGGATTTAAACTTGCACTCAGCCAATCACACGTCACACTCACTCAGCTCCTAACGAGCCCAGCTGTTCCCATTCATCCACTCACTTGACACACACACACCGCTCTAATCACACACACCTGCTGACAGTCTTTCTCACACACACTCATACACCTCATATCCAGAGCCCTGCCCTAATACTCAGGTGACCTGCTTCTCCCCTGATGAGCCGAAGGTTCCCCAGGCATCACAAGTGTAATGCAAATCAATTCATAACTTTAATGTGACATGTTTTTTTCTTGATTTTTGGTTGATATTCTGTCTCTCTCCTTACAAATGAAACTACCTCATGAATTAGAGACTGTTCTTTTTTTTCAGCAAACTTACAAATTCAGCAAGGGATCAAATAATTATTTCCCCCACTGTAGCTGAAGTACACTTCCACCCTCGTAGCCTTGTAGCGCCCCTTATGCCATCAATAAGTTATGACGTGTTTAGTGTCTGAAGTTCAGTTTTGTGGCACTTGAGCCATGAGGCGTATTAGCAGTTAGCATGGTACTGCAGGCCTAAGTCAACACATACTCACCTTATGTGATGGTGTTCAGAAATCTCTAACAGACACGCTCATGTGGTTTCTGACACTGTATGATTCATTGCTTTCTATAAATAAGCTTTAAAGTACATTAGTATAGCTAAAACACAGTAGCAGCTGTCCAGGAGCATAAATGCTGATTTAAAGACTGTCAGGAAAAATGTGGTAGGCCAACTCTGTCAGACATATGAGATGTTAAATATGCAAAAAGATGAGGAGTCTCGTTTTTTCTTTTTTTTTTGCAGCTGAACCATACTTTTGGCAACACAATCAGACCAATCTGCTTGACGTCAAAACTCATTTGCCTCCAGATACTCCAGCCCCCTAATGCCGACACCACCTGTAGCTTCGCTAATGTGGGAAATTGGTGCTGCATTACATCCTTAAGGTGGAACATTTCCAGGGCTGACGTTCACTCGCTCAAGAGCATCCTCCCCGCATCCGGCTGGTGTCGCCTGCCATTAAGCTGTGAGGGTTTTATCCATAAATCTGAAATAACTCAGCAGATAAAAGCGCATGAGAAAGCCTAATGGCCTTATTGACTGGTCCCCATTTGCTTCTTATCGCTGTTTTCTCAAAGTCGCGCTCCAGATAGCAGATAGTAAAGAGACGCGGGGGCTTACGGGGGGAGGGGGAGGGTAGTTAGCACTCAGAGGGACCAATGGTGTGATGTTTTCACACCCGCACCGCTGGAACCAGACGGAGTATCGATTTGTGAGAAATAACAGCAGCCAGCTCTATATCGTTCCCTGTACTGGCAGCTTTAGCTGGAGTGGTCGGGGCATTTTTGGATTGAAATAAATCCAGTGTGTGTCCTCGGCGGCTGTGTGCAGTGGCCACAGACGCCCCACGGCAACGCATTAGCCAATGCTATTATAGAAGAGCGCTCTTGTGTAGCAAGACCAGCCTGCATTCAGGCCCTTAACGCTACATTCCCAGCCTGATCTGTATGGAAGAAACAGAAAAACATCTCAGAGGAGTCAAAGCCATGCACATGGTTTTCACTCTTACTCTGCTTATTTCTGTCTGCCTGTCAGGGTTAAATGAATGTTAGATATCAATGCAGTTCAATTTAGTTAAATCTGGCTTTATTTCCAAACATAGAGCTTAAAAAAAGCATACATTCACTGTAGCATGGCAGTGCTACTGACCACCAATTTGCCCAAATTTCCCCAATAATTCAGTGTTAAACACAGAGATCCAGAGTGGGTTTGATGTGAAATGGTTTAAAATAGTGGAGACTGAACTAAATCACTTTTCTTTGGGGACTGTTTTGCCTCACTATGTCCTGCATATGTCCCTCATCCTTGAATGGGTTTAGTTTTAGGACCAAAAGCTTCTCAAACCTCTGGTAGACCAATGTCTCAGGTATCAGGTGGCACAACCATAACTATTTTATGGAATAACTTTATTTGAGGAGATTTTAGAGGCAGACATCTGGTTCCATTTGCCATCTAGAACTTAGATGTTCCACCTTAAATGCTGCACTAAAGTCATCTTCAATACTTACGTTCCAGCTTACAGTATAAAGGAGGGTCTGCTAGTCAGTGATGTTCTTCGGCTCTTCACCCTGCTATGGACTGTAGCTACAAAAGCTCAATCTTTCATTTTGTGATGATGAACCACATTCACACTATCCACTGAAGCTGTGTTCCTGCTGCACCTTCAGCTTAACTTTGCCGCAAACTCTGTGCACCCCCAGATGGTCCCATTAAATGGGACATAAAACAGCACTAACATTCCCAACTGGCCATTAATCTCAGAACACAGTGTATTTTGGATGAATGTGATAAAATCTCTGTTTTATATTATTACTTACCGAAGCTGTTCATACAGACTACAGTGGGGGAAATAATTATTTGATCTACTGCTGAATTTGTAAGTTGGCTGACTTACAAAAAGAAGAACAGTTTCTAATTAATGAGGTAGTTTCATTTTTATGGAGAGAGACTGAATATTAACCAAAAATCAAGAAAAACATATTACATAAAAGGTATACATTGATTTGCATGTCATTGTGTGAAATAAGTATTTGATCCCCTACAACCCAGCCAAACTTCTGGCTCCCACAGACTGGCTGTGTGCCCAAGTTGCACACAGATTACAATCAATCTATCAATTACAGAGACTCCTGATCTTAACTTGTAACGTGTATAAGGCACACCTGTCCACAGAATCAATTTCTTCCGTTCCAACCTCTAGACCATTATGGGACAGACCAAAGAGGCGTCACAGGATGTCAGGGACAAGATTGTAGACCTACATGAGGCTGGAATGGGTTACACGACCATCAGCAAGAAGCTTGGTGAGATGGTAACAACAGTTGGTGTGATTGTTCGGAAATGGAAGAAATATAAAATGATCGTCAGTTGCCCTTAATCTGGAGTTCCATGCAGTATCTTGCCTCATGGGCTGAGGACGATCATGAGAAAGGTGAGGGATCAGCCCAAAACTACTCAGGAGGAGCTTGTTAATGATCTGAAGGCAGTTGTATAGCTCTGGAGAAAATAAGAGACCGGCAATTTGTTTTTAAATCTCTATGGGTATGACTCAGAGATGTTTACAAGTCATTTGTACCAAGTCCAAGTAAAGTCTCAAGTCTTTAGTCCCAAGTCCAAGTGTATGGGCTGCTGTTTGTACAAACAGCTTAACACATTTAGAGGTGTCATTTTTTCACAATTTAGTGCAATCTCCACACTTTTCACACATTTAGAGCTAAATGTGTTAAAAAACTAAATGTTGTGCTCTAAATCTAAATGTTGCACTTTTGCAAACGGTGACTCTAAATGTGGCATTTTTGAGCTCTAAATGTTTAGAAGATATGCTAATTGGCCACGCCCTGTGATTACAACTTACTTAGAAGGGGGCTGGACTGCCTGCTGTGATATGCCCTCACCAACATGGAGGATATGCCTTAAATGATCTTAAATATAAATGTTGAATATGAAAAACATATCTTGCACTTTAAATGTGAATCTTCACAGTTAGATAGGGCTCAGTGACACCTTTCCAACGACCCCTCATTATAAGCCGAAAACCGTTCACCTTGGACACGAGTAATGGGACACTGGGGCGAGGTGAACGGTTTTCGGCTGATCACCAGAGGCTATTATGGCAAATGAGGAATCATTGGAAAGAATGAATAATTCCATGAAATGAACATGGTTTATGAGTCACAACACCCAATTTCGAGTCAAGTCTCAAGTCGTTGACAGCAAGTCTAAAGTCAAGTCATAAGTCTTTGTTTGTGCGACTTAAGTGTGACTTTGAGTCTCAGACTCTCTGTTATGACAAACATTCCATGCCAGTGTCTGATAAATTCCTACACAAGCACCACATTCCGCTTTATTAGATACTGATTAGTGATCACCGGAATCAAATCTTATTTAATGAGGATAAGTGTAAAAAACCTTGCTGTAATCAACACTCTTTTTGTCATTTCTTTTTAAACGATGCTTTAAAGCACTATTCTTTTGGAATGTAGGACAAATATTGTCAACAGGTTAAGCTGTTTAGTTCAATACTTGCACCTATAAAATACAAAACCTCAGAAACCGAACATTTCTGCAGTGATCTCATTTTATGTGACTCCATATATCCTATATATATATATATATATATAGAAATCTACCTCAAACCAGTTGTTGGCCGTTTCCTCCCCCTCTTCCTACCAGGCCCAGAATACCCTGTGGTCCTGTTCCCACCATTATTCCCCCGTCAGTGCAGCGCTCAGCAATACAATGTTTTAAAATTGTAATTATGCAGCAGATGATTGTAATTACGAAGAGCACAAAGTGAGAGGATTATTGTAGTGGAAATTAGTGAAGACGTGCATATTCAGAGCAATCACACGACACGTGGAGAAGAGAACAGGTGATTTGCATAATGCATGGACATAATTGGTAAGAAAGTTATTTCAGTTTGTGCATACTGTCCCCTCTTCCGCCATGCAAGGTTTGATATTTTCAAAATAGACCCTATGTAGGTGCCTGACGCCACAGCAAAACTGGAATATAAACCATTCATCACTTTCTGGTGGAGGGGGAGGTGGCCCAAAACTGTGGAGAGTGCACAAAAGCTTTGTGCAAAAGTTTTGGTGCCCTGATCAAATTTCATGTTGATGGTGGGACCACACTTCTGCACAATTTAATGCTCAGAAAGTGTTTATGTGATATATTTAACCAAAATAAAAACTGTGGCCTTGCCAAAAGGTATGGCACGTTTTATAATTAATGAATATTTTTTCCAAACTTAAATTCAAATGGGACATTAAAATGAAAACATAAAATATTATATTAATGTTTCTTTTTTCCTATTTTATTATTCACAGTCAAAAAGTCAACAAGCAACAACAATTTATTTGCATATGACTGTATTCTCCAATCAGTACAGAGCTCATTTACATATATTAAAGATACAGTGACAAATGGCCTGTTTTGATTCTGAAGGATAATGAGAAGTTTGAGTGTGGTCCTGAAATTAATTAAGTTTGTTTTTGGAGTGTATTTTGTAAGGATCTGTGTGTGTGTGTGTGTGTGTGTGTGTGTGTGTGTGTGTGTGTGTGTGTGTGTGTGTGTGTGTGTTTGTGTGTGT